>QVTF01001618.1:80000-120000 GCA_003573665.1 Oxygymnocypris stewartii | reverse complement strand
ATTTTGGAATTAATCTAGATTAAAATGGCTCATTTGAATTCTGCCGAAGGCATTCAGAATATGTGTGCTACCCAAATAATGACTAAAAGTAAGTCTTTGAGAACGGGTTTCTCAAGCCAGGTGGCGCATTAGACCAGGGGCTCATCTCCTGTTTCCAAAATGAATCACAAACTTTAATCTCTTCCCGTCCCAATCCCACGAAAAAACTGGAGGAAAATCCCGTTCCACTCCCGGAAGAATGACTCCCATTCCCTCCCACTCCCGTGTTGTTGTTTTTGTTTTTTTGCCGATAACTGTCAATTACAGTAAAAATATAGTACAGATCACAGCGTGCCCACCTTATTAGTTGAATAAAAACCCAAAATGTCGTTTTTTGTTATTATATTGAACTGAAAGCCATCTTATGCACAGTGTTGCACAGATTAAATTTCATGTAAATCATCCATGCTAACACACACGTCTTCTATTTTTATTTTTTAGTCATTTCACTCTCTATAGATATATTTTTCAAAGACGGATTTTCGAAGTTTCTCGCTCAAGTTCACATGAGACCTAAAGCGCATCCTGTTTGCTTAAAAGCGCAACGTTTCGTTGTTATTCTGAGTGCACACAAATAAACGTAGAGTCTTTACAGATTCGAAAGATGTATTAGGCTACTTTTATCTGTATGACCAAGAATGACGGAGATTTTAAGAGCAAGTGATCGCACCGGAGCCTGTCCTGCAGCAAACGCGCTTCCACACAAACACTTCAATAGCGCACATTTCTCTAGGTTAACATCATATTGAGCGGCCATGTAAAGTTGCTACTACATACATCTTTCAGATGAAAAGCCATATTTGAGGTTGATGAATGATAGGTGAGCGTTTGGATGTCCTGCCCGATTGTATTACCACATAGACCAGCCGTTAACAATCTGTCCATCACGGACTGCGAGCCTCTAGTTCGAAGACTCGTTCTCGCCCCCTACAGTGCAATTCGGCTAGGTATACATCCGCGCTAAAATATCAGGGTGAAAGTCATCAAAGCTTGCATAGTATAGACCCAGCTCCCAACCCAACTTTGAGAATAGATTAACGGCGATATTTTTTTTATCGCCCGATAAGAGTCTCGCGTTAACGCAGCACGTTAACGCCGATAACGGCCCACCACTATTAAAAATCAAAACTGATGATCATATAAGGGTTAATGATTGGGGCTGATGGTTGTTTAGTGGTTAACTATAAGAACAGATCATAGTTTACAGGTTAAAAATCAAGGCTGATGATCATATAAGGATTAAATATTGGGGCTGATGGTTGTTTAGTGGTTAACTATAAGAACAGATCATAGTTTACTGGTTAAAAATCAAGACTGATGGTCATATAAGGGTTAAAGATTGGGGCTGATGGTTGTGTGATGGAGGGCCGGGTGGAGAATCTTTTTTTTCCCTTTGTTTTTGTTCCATTGCTGGCTCCTCGGAGTCCAGCGGTACCCACATTTTTTAACAAAAGAGCAATTTCCTATATCTCTGGTTCACAAGAGGGCGCGGTTGGCAGTGTCACCAGCAGTCAGTGGTGTGTGGTTCGAGGAAGCCACAAGGCCTTCTCTCACTCCTCCTGCCCCACCCTGGAACCAGGTAAGTGTTGCGCAGCTTACGCAGACTCCACTTCGGGCTGCCTCAGTGCCTCCCGAGTTGAATCCCTGTGTTCCACCTCGCTGCCCCACCCCGGCACATCTGTGGTTCCGTTGCTCCCGCTTGCATGGTGTCTGGGAGCCTGGCTAGCGCTCCCCAGCCCGTCTCGCTGGCTCATCCACACCATCAGTCTCTGCTATGCGATTCAGTTCGCCCGGCGTCCCCCCAAGTTCAGGGGCATCCATTTCACCTCTGTGCGAAGCAGCAATGCCCCTGTCTTACGGAAAGAGATCGAAGTCCTCCTGGCGAAAGACGCGGTCGAGCCGGTCCCTTCAGCCGATATGAAGGCAGGGTTTTACAGCCCCTACTTCATTGTGCCCAAATAAGGTGGTGGGTTACGGCCAATCTTGGACCTGCAAACCTTGAACCGGGCTCTGCACAAGCTCCCGTTCAAGATGTTAACGCAAAAACGTATTTTCTAGTGCATCTGTCCTCGAGATTGTTTTGCAGTGGTCGACCTGAAGGACATGTACTTTCATGTCCCGATTCTCCCCCGACACTGGCCATTCCTACGGTTTGCGTTTGAGGGTCGAGCGTATCAGTACAAGGTCCTACCCTTCGGGCTGTCCCTGTCGCCTCGCGTCTTTATAAAAGTCGCAGAGGCAGCCATCGTTCCTCTCAGAGAATGCTCACCTCAGCCTGTTGGGACTTCGGGACAACTGGGAAAAGAGAAAACTCTCCCCTGTGCAGAGGATCTATTTTCTCAGTATGGAGTTGGAGTCGGTCAACCAGACAGCGCGACTTACAGAGGAGCACGTCCAGTCAGTTTTGAACTGCCTGAATTCGTTCAGAGGCAGGACAGAAGCCCCACTGAACATTTTTCAGGGACTCCTGGGGCTTATGGCATACACAGCCGCAGTAACGCCGCTCGGGTTGCTTCATATGAGGCCGCTTCAGCACTGGCTTTGCCGCTGAGTCCCGAGATGGTAGTGGCAGAGCGGCACACACTGGGTGTTCATCACCCTGTACTGTCACCAAACCTTCAGCCCGTAGTTAGACCCTTCGTTTCTATGGGCAGGTGTCCCCCTAGAACACGTGTCCAGGAATGCTGTGGTTTTCACAGATGCCTCTGCCACGGGCTGGGGGGCCACGTACAATGGGCATGCAGTGTCGGTTCTGTGGATGGGACCTCAACTGCATTGACACATCAACTGCCTCGAGTTGCTAGCGGGAACGTCTTGCGCTGGGCCACCTCAAAGGGCTGCTACATGGCAAACACATGCTGATCCGTATGGACAATACTGGGACCGTTGCGTACATCAACTGCCAGGGTGGTCTACACTCCCGCCACAGGTGGCAACTCGCCCACCATCTCCTCCTCTGGAGTTAGAAGCATCTGAGGCCGCTTCGGGCCATTCACATCCCTGGCATGCTCAATCATGCAGCCGATGAGTTCTCGCGACAACTTGCACCTCCGGGAGAGTGGCGACTCAATCCCCAGGTGTTCCAGCTGATTTGGGGTCTCTTCGGAGCCGCACAGGTAGACCTGTTTGTCTCTCCGGACTCGACCCATTGCCAGCTGTTTTTTTTGTTCTCGGAACTCATGCTCCTTGTGACAGCCTCTCCTTGGCCCATTCCTCTGAGGAAGAACCTGCTTTCTCAGAGATGGGGCACCCTTTGGCACCCGCTTCCAGAACTCTGGAAGCTTCATGTTTGGTCCCTGGATGGGACGCGGAGGTTCTAGGTGACCTACCCCAATCAGTAGTAGACACCATCTATTCCGCTAGAGTTCCCTCTACAGGGCGCCTCTGTGCACTGAAGTGAAACCTGTTCATTGATTGGTGTTCTTCCCACCGGGAAGACCCCCAAAGATGTACGTTGTGCTTTCCTTCCTGCAAGAAGGGTTGGAGCGTAGGCTGTCTCCCTCCACCCTGAATGTGTATGTTGTCGCAATTGCCGCACATTACAATGCAGTTGATGGTAAGTCTCTTGGTGAGCACGACCATCAGGTTCCTCTGTCTCTGGCGCTCATGGCACTGCAGAGACCTTCCTTTGAACCTTTGCAGGCAGCGGAGTTGAAAATTCTGTCATTAAATACAGTTCTCCAGACTGCATTGGCATACAGTCTTGGTATGTGTCCAAGGTTCCTACCACTCCCTTCAGGGACCATGTAGTGAGCCTGCAAGCGCTACCCTCGGAGGAGGCAGACCCAGCCCTAGCTTTTCTCTGTCCTGTCCGTGCTCTGTGGCTGTATGTGTACAGAACACAAAGCTTCAGGATCTCAGAACAGCTCTTTGTCTGTTATGGAGGCCAGCAGAAGGGAAAGGCTTTCTTCAAGCAGAGGTTCGACCACTGGATAGTGGATGCTATTGTCTTGGCGTACCAATCCCAACACGTGCCTTGCCCGTTCGGGTTGCGAGCACACTCAACTAGAGGTGTTGCTTTCCTGGGCACTGGCTCAAGGCACCTCGCTGACAGATATTTGTAGAGCTGCGGGCTGGGCGACAGTTAACACGTTCGCTAGATTCTATAGCATTCGTGTAGAGCCGGTATCTTCCCGTGTACTCGCCCCCAGGGGCCAGTAGTGCAAAGGACACTTTCTAAGTATCGGCTTGCAACGCCATTCACGCCCGTTGGGCCGGATACTTGCATCTTTTGCTCCAGTAGAGTTCCCCAGGTATGGCTAACCCTGTGAGTTATTCCGTCACCCCCGTCAGTCAGACGTGGCGCAGCGTGGCCTTCACTCGTTGTATTATGGAACCTGTGTTAGCCTGGGCGTCCATATGTGCGGTCCCAGCAGTGACCCCATATGCATATTCCTCCACGGAAGGCTACCCAGTCCGGCTAGCCCGTGTCTTTCCCAGCTCTGTCGTCTCTGCTGGTGTTCTTTCCCCCCTATAAATAGGCTGGAACCACCCCAGAGACTTCCATATGTTGTACTACCCTCTTCGCTAGTCCATATGTGTAACCGTTACCTTCCTACATACAAGGTGTGGCTTCCGTAGTGTCCCCTTCCCTTCTAGGGCACGTTTTCCCAGCGTTATCCAATAGTCACACTGAGTGGGTCTTGCGGAACACCAGTGACTGACCTTCTCTGCTTAGAGCCCTGACTCCCGCTCCGACAAGTTGGGGGCGGTCAAGGAGTCTCAAACAGAGTGCTGGAAGGGCCAGCGACAGTGGCTTGTTGGTAGATATCCCCAATTCGTCGGTCAGTTCCGATGTACATCGAAAGTGACCGACTGAAAGGGAATGACTTGGTTACGTATGTAACCCTCATTCCCTGAAGAATGGAACGGAGATGTACTTTCCAACGCCACAGTCGTTGTACCTCCGCTGTATGGCCGAGTCACTAGCTCGGCTCCTCAGCGGAAAAGCAAATATGCGATGCACCTGCTGCACATTAAATACTGGCGCTGTAGCGCAGAGTAGCTGTTGTAATATCGCATGCCAATGTGCATTGGCTCGTTTTCTTACGCTCGAAGTAGATTGGTCTCCCAAAGTGATCCCCAATTTGTCGGTCTCCATTCCCTCCTTCAGGGAACGAGGGTTACATACGTAACCGAGACGTTACATACGTAATCGAGACGTTTTGCAAAAGGGTCAAATACTTATTTGACTCATTAAAATGCAAATCAATTTATAATTTTTTTTGAAATACGTTTTTCTGGATTTTTGTTGTTGTTGTTAATCTGTCTCTCTCTGTTCAAATAAACCTACCATTAAAATTATAAACCATTCTTAATTGATCATTTCTTTGTCAGTGGGCAAATGTACAAAATCAGCAAGGATTTAAAAAAAAATTATTCCCCACTGTATATATATATATATATAATTTAATTACATTTTTATATAATGCACTTATTTAATTTCAGTATTTTTTCATATATATTATTATTTATTTGAGTAAAAATGTGTTTGTTTATTTATTTGTTTGCTTGTGTGTTTGTACTATAATAACCCTACGTTCCTCATTTGTCTGTGTGCTGTTGCCCCTCGCTGAATAGTTTCACTGTGAGTGTCTCGGTCAGATTCATTTATATTTATTTATCAGAACGGATCGCAAACGTTTCGACATTCTGTCTCTGCATTGATCGCATAAGCTCAGCGGTTTTGCTGAGTGTGTTTGAATAATGAGGGAACGTTTGACTCTCTGAGATCGAATAATTGACCTTTGGAGACTCGCACGGCTCGACCAATCAGCAGCCGGACATCGAGTCATGTGACCGGAGTCTGACTTTGCCACAAACACATGCGAGACGCACAAATGTCAGTTTGTCCAGAAGTCAATAGCAGGTTTGATGTGTAAAACACTGGAGGTCGTGACATTTAGAATTGCAAGAGTCAGGTTGATGTCTTAATTTAATCAGACTGGACGTCTCCATGCGCTCGGATGATAAACTCAATTAAAATCACAGTCACAGATATTAAATCACAATCATAGATGATGAGACTGAGTCACTGTGTGACCACAAAAGCACACTGAATTAATATATTAACCGTCTTAAATCAAGATAACATTGTTTTATAAGACATTATTTAAGAAAATTAAGAGACTTAATGCTTAAAACATGAAATAAATATCTGCTAATGTGGGCAGAGAAATTACACTTTTTAAATTAAAAACAGATTTTGCTATTTATTTATTGTATTTTCTTGAGTCATTGTAAGGAGTCTAATTTAGCTTCTCCAGTAAGTATATCCTGCTTTAAGTGTATTTAGACATGATTACTATAAAAAAATACACAAATACAATTTTAGCCATTGTGTTATTTTATTAAATAAATATTTTATAATATGGTCAGAAAAATATACAATATACATACAGTATATATTTTTCTTGTTTTAAGCACAATCTTCCTTAACTTAGATTTTTTTAAATATATTATTAATTATTTGCTTTATTTTAAGAAAATTATGATTTTTTTGTGCTTTTTCTGTAAATATATCTGGATTTAAGAGTATTTATACATTTTTTACTAGAAAACAATAACTATTTTTATTTTATTTTATGTTTAAGCTACAAATATTTACATTTTAGCAATTTGTGCTTCAGTAATATCTCAAAATTACCTTAATAATCTGCAAATATTTGTGTAATTAATTTTAAGTTATTTATTATTAATAGCCATTTAATGTCACTACTTTATTGCAGTTTTAATTAGGTTTAAATACTGTTCTCTGGTAATTTGTGCCACACAATCGCTGTCGATGCATTGGAACTCGTGCTGAACCTGGAATATGCTCGTGATATTAATGTGTTATGAATTAATAAATGAATGTGTGAAGGTTAATATTGAAAGAGCTGAAGCGGTCTGATATCGGGGATCTTCAGATGTTCTCCAGTCATGTAAACAAAAGCGCATCGGATATTTATAGCTTGAGGTTTCTGTCTTATGATGTGATGTGGTCGCACACAAATGATTAAATCCATACGCCTGGCGTCCCGAATGCTTTTAAACGAGCCGTTGATTCTGATGCATTGATTCATGTTGGACCGGTGCTCTTCATCCTCCTCTCAGAAACACCTGTTTTATCATCTGTGTCACTGAAGGTCAGGGGAAACTATGGAAGACAGTTCCTTTTACACTGCTTTATGTGGGATGTGTTTTAGATCTGTTTTTGACATAAATACTACTGAGTTCAAACTTTCCTTTTTTATGTTCTGCTAATAAAATTTGAATAAGCATATGAAAATTGAAGATTTACAGGGTTGATCTCGAATCTCTGAGCTTGATTTGTGTGATAGTCGCTGCAGTAACTGTGTGTGTGCGTGTGTGTGAGAGAGAGAGAGAGAGAGAGAGAGAGAGAGACAGTGTGTGTGTGTGTGTGTGTGTGAGGGAGAGAGAGAGAGAGAGAGAGAGAGAGAGAGAGAGAGAGAGAGAGAATTGAAAGGTCACCAACAGGTCGAGATTGAAACCAGTCTTTGAAAATCGACCTTTAGCAGAAACTCTTTCAATCAGAGGCGAGTCTCATTGCTCAAACAGACGCAGTGACATTCATAAGGCTTCCACATCTGATTTTATTAATCTTTCTGTGCATTCAGACTCAATGCTGTCCTTGAGAATAAAGATCTGCATGTGAGCTTTGACTTACAGCAGAAATATAAACATTTAACACAAATACTCATCAATACTGACGCCACTGATCAGAAGCACCAGTAAAGACATTTATAATGTTATTAAAGATTTCAAATAAATGCTGTTCTTTTAAATTTGCTATTCATCCGTGAATCCTGCTAAATTGAATCTATCACAGTTTTCACAGAAATATTGTATAATATAACTGTTTTCAACATTGATCATAATCAGAAATGTTTCTTGAGTGGCATATTATTATGATTTCTGAAGATCATGTGACATTGAAGACAGGAGTAATGATGCTGAAAATACAGCTTTGATCAAAGAAATAAATTACACTTTAACACAAATTCACACAGAAAACAGCTTAAATTTTAATTAAAATGAAATGTGTTTACTGTATTATAAATCAAATAAATAAATGCACAAATTCACTAATTTTTTGTCATCTGATCCTCTTTCTCCTAATATATATATATATATTTTAAGTACCCCTTAGATTTTAAAATACATATTTTAATAATGAAGTATCACATTTGCATGTTTTCTGACGTGATGAATTATGGTCACATATCAAATAAAATATATCATTTTTTTCATATCCACTTTTGCGTGCTCTTCATCAAATTCGTTCACGCTTTATTCGAGAACGGTTTGACTAATCAACTTTATTTCCACATGTTTTGGCCAGCATCCAGTGAAGAGGATTTGAGCCTGTTTTGGTGAGAATCAGACAAACCGTCTAGGACGAGTTCCAAAAAGTAGGTTTTTTGAACTATTAAAATCACGATTTTTTTTTGACTTTTTTATTATTATTTTGGAGTTGATTCGACTTGTCATGAGCCAAGGATTCAGATTTTTTTTAAACACATTATATATATATATATATATATATGGTTCAAAATATATTAACATAAACTTGAGTGAAATTTTTAACAAGTGGTGGTGCTAGAGAGTTTGAGTTAGAGAGTCCAAACTTGCTGTGGTTAATGTTGGGACTGTCCTCAATCGGTGTGCCAAATATTACAACATTCCCACAAGCGGTTCTATGGGCTGCCGTAGACTCAAGCACATAAGAAATGGAAGAAGAAGAAGAAGAAGAAGAATGAATGAATGAATGAATGAATGCATAAATGAACGAAGGAACGAATTAATGAATGAATGAACAAATGAATGAATGAATTAATGAATGAATGGACGAATGAATGAATGAATGAATGAATGAATGAATGAATGAATGAATGAATGAATGAATGAATGAAGGAATGAATGAACGGACGAATGAATGAATGAATAAATGAATAATGAATGAACAGACGAATGAATGAATGAATTAATTAACGAACAAATGAACAAATTAATTAATTAATTAACGGATGTATGAATGAATGAATGAATGAACGAATGAACAAATAAATGAATTAATTAATTAATTAATTAATTAACGAATAAATGAATGAATGAATGAACGAATTAATTAATTAATACTTTGTTGATTTGTAATATTAATTTTGGGTCAAAAATGTATTTATTTTTTATTGCGTTAGGGCCCACACGCTGAAGGTGTGTAGGCACCTATTTTATCTGTTAGATTTCTCATTCGCTTGTTCATCCATTGTTCATTTATTCGTTGAATGAATGAATAAATGAATGAATGAACAAATGAAAAAGCAAATGAATGAATGAATGAACAAATGAAAGAAAAAACGAACGAATGAACAAACAAACAAATAAACGAACGAACAAACGAATGAATGAACAAACGAATGAAGGAAAGAACGAATGAATGAACAAACGAAACAAACAAATGAAAGAATGAACAAACAAACGAATGAATGAATGAATTAATTAATGAACGAATAAATGAATGAATGAATGAATTAATTAATTAATACTTTGTTGATTTATAATATGAATTTTGGGTCAAAAACGTATTGATTTTTTATTGCGTTAGGGCCCACACGCTGAAAGTAGGGCTGTAGTCAAGTCCACCTTTGTCGAGTCCAAGACAAGTCCAAGTCCAAAGAGGTTCGAGTCCGAGTCAAGTCCGAGTCCAAAGAGGTTCGAGTCCGAGTCAAGACCAAGTCCAAATGAGACGGTCAAAACAGAGAAAGAAAAAAAATATCTTCTTCAAAACCACATACTTAATTATTGATAATTGATGTGATACGAGAGACGGCATATCTTCTATTCTAATATAATAATTTTGCATTATTGTTTGTAATGATCTAAAAGCATGTGCAGCAACACTTTAGGATCAAATCAGGCTATTTTATTTCTCCTCCTGAGACCCAGCTGTGGAGTTTGTGTCTCTGTAGTGGACATTCTATTTTAGTGAATTTCTCTGAGACCTCACATGTCAAAGTTATAAGCCTGGATGTCCTGCACAGAGTACATTCAGGGCTTTATAGAGATACTAAATCTTTTTAAACCCTCTCATACGTCTTTAAAGATGGCTATATTTAATTTAGTGGAAAATTGTACATCCTTATGGAAAATGATTATATTCTGTAATGTATTTTACATCTGAATCATTTTCAGATTGTTTGTCATAAAGCAACATCTCAGGAAAATGTTATGGGTTTTCAAATTCAAATATGACTGTTATGAAACAGGACATAATTTCATACAAGTTCACTGTAGAGGACACCAGGACTAAAAGCATGTTTATTATGCATTTTGGGAGACATAATTGAATAGGGAAATAAATTATATATCAGTTTGCTTATGAAATATTATATATTATTATGAAAATCTGGCCATGTATTACTCCCATTATGAAAATTATTTTTCAACATTCTGTCCCAACAGCAACACATGAATATGCAAATTAGATACAGTGTATAGGTACACTGTGTTTAATGGGAAACCAGTTTATGGAATTTTACACACATATTGCATAAAACAAAATGGTATATCAAATAATTTTGTTATACATTTTAAAACATAGTTAATAATCATCCTTAAACAAAGTTTAGTATAAAAACATTCTGAAACCTAAAAATGTATTTGGTGATTTAAAAAAACTCCCATTGATTTTGCCGTTTTGATGTCTATTCATGCCATTTAATTTTAGTCCTTGTGTCCTCTACAGAGGACATATAATCAAATATGAATCAAATAGAGTTTTTCAAAAAAAAGACCAAAAAAAAACATTTCTTATAACATATCACTTTTTTTTTTTTTTTTTTGGGGGGGGCGTCTCAGGAGGATATTTTAGGTTCAGCAATTTCACTAATATTTGACCAATTCTCGATTATGTTAGATTTTATCTAGTCAACTTGAAAATGTAACTACAACATGATTCAAGAAACTTTCTCTTTATTAACCCTCTAGTTAAAGAAAAGTATATTCTAAGTGCACCACACATGACGTTGTCTTCATGATGTAAATGTTAAACAAATCACTAAATATCTTTGCAGAAAAGATGAACTACAACTACATCTTGTACAAACTTATATTATGCATATTAGGCTATATGTTCTGAAATAATACAAGACAAATGCTCCAAAAAACTCAAGTAATTCCAATTCAAAATGACTGAAGGTATAACACCTAGAGTGCTATTATTAACTATAAAGACTCTATAAAACAATGAACAGCAGTTTTCAGCCTGTGTCCGGGATGCAAACATGAAATATCAGATATACAGCAGTAGTTCTTCACAGGTTTTGTATTTGATTACGCTGCTGTTCCGTTGTTTTTTCTATGTAAACATGGACGCGTTTGACGGTTGCGCTCGTGTCTCTTGCAGCGTCTCGTGCATGAAACGGCTTTCTAAAAACGCGGCACTCTAGTTATTAAAAGATGTTTAACTCACATCTTCTTGTATTTGTTCTATTCCACTGCCCGCGTCAACACAAAAACACACTCTGTGTGAATGGCACCTAGAGAGCATCACACGTGAGCGGTTAATCATGTGCATCGACATACGGGTGGATTGTTCTTTTCTCTTTACTGTTATTATCAAAGTGTCTAATTCTAGAGTTTGGTAATATTTCTATTCAAAATCGCGATTCCTCGATTTATAAAAAAATCTAATTGTGGCAAAACATTAAATTCGAATTAATTGATAAAATCTGATAAATCGCCCAGCCATTGCCACAGTGTTTGCTTATTTTTTTACTTTTTACTTTTGTGTAATTTATTTTATTTTACATCCAGTTGTATTCCGTGCCTCCAGGCTTTATTCGTTTTGCTCTTATTCGTTCTTTTTCTTATTCATTTGGTGCCACGCGTTTCATGATTGTCAGGTTTTTAGTTTGATTTTTTTTTACGTTTAAACATTTTGCAAGTTTGTAATTTTATATTAGGCTTATAGCATGGTAATGGTGTATTTGTATTCGTTTTGTTAATTAAAGTCCCATGTTTATTGCAGAAAATGTCTTGTTGTAAGTTATAGATAAGCAATTGACCTGAAATGAAAGTGAAAGCAAAATGTGCACGCGCATTAATAAGGTATTTAAAAGCGAAGGAAAATGAGATGGAAAACTCCAACGAACTTTGTAAAACCAAACTGTATTATGCACCTTGCCGACAGCGTGTCTGTGGCCAAAATAAAGATTATTCATGCCTCCGCGTAGCGCACAGTCAAAGCCAGGTGCACACTCATATGATGCAGCTGTGCATTTAACAGGTGACCAATGACAATGCCCGTTCTAGATGGAGTTAAACCAATGGCAATTACTTTACCCATTTGCGGAACAAGCGAGCCAGATTAATGGTTTTGTATTGAAAGAGAAAAAAAAAAGCATATATTGCTGGACTCGGTCGAGACCAACTTGAACATTTGGCGAGTCCGATGACCAAGTCCGAGACAAGTCCGAGTCCAAATACCAACGAGTCCAAGACAAGTCCGAGACGATAGAAAAACGTCTCGAGTCCGGACTCGAGTACTACAGCCCTAGCTGAAAGTGTGTAGAAACCTCTTTTATCTGTTAGATTTCTCATTCATTCATTCATTCATTCGTCTGTTCATTCATTTGTTCATTCATTCATTTGTTTGTTCATTCATTCATTCATTCATTCACTTGTTCATTCGTTCGTTCATTCATTCGTTGAATGAATGAATGAATTAATTAATTAATTAATTAATGAAGGAACGAACGAATGAACAAACAAATGAATGACCCAATAAAAAATAAATAAATTATTGACCCAAAATTCATATTGCAAATCAACAAAATATTAATGCCAAACCTAATAACTATACTGTTTAATATAATAAATATGCTAATAAAATATTGATGATTCTTTGTGCATTTCAGGGGCGTAGCCACGGGTGTGCCAGGGTGTGCCGGTGCCACCCACAGTGGCAGCTGGCACACCTAAAAACAGATGCAGAATTATTATTTATTTAATCGTAATAAACATAGGCAGCACAAAGGAGGGGCTAGCAGATGCTTCAGCACCCCCAAGAAAGACCAAAGCACCACCATTACACCCATAAGAAATGAAATAAATTAAAAACATTTTACTTATTATTACGCATTCATAACTCTGCATTGCAATATAACGTGATGTGATTAGCAGGCGCACTTTTCCAATTGACAGCATTTTATTTAAAAAATGTATCGGTTCCTTGTGCCAAGAAGGCCTGTCTCCGACTAAAGATTTCACTAGTCACACATAAATTGATTAATATAATAACTTAGGCTACTAACCATCCTTTAATATACAGGCGTAGCCTATTCCGCGCCCAAGCGCACGTCTAAAGCTTGCAACGGCAAAAGTAGGCTAATAATTATGAACGTCCGAACTATGTGCATATGTCAACCCTTTACAGTAGAACTACATCCATGTTCATATGCCAGACAGTCAACAGTGATAGGTTTTTGGAAACGCTGTTTTGTACTCGTTCATTCAGAAGTCTGCTGCGGTTCGGTTCTTTGAATACGCTGCTAACTCTGCTGGTGGAGAAAGACGGGGGGGACATTATTCTACTGAATGAAATCTGAGGTTTTTCCAAAATGTCGCTAGTTGCTATGTGCTTTGTCAACACTGGTTCATGCGCCCGTTTGTGTGTGTGTGTGTGTGTGTGTGTGTGTTTGTGCCACGCGCGCCGCTCGGAGGCTATACTCTTTGACGGAGGTCTGAGTGATACGCGTGCACTTGAAATATCAAGTGGAGGCGGGTCCGGATTGAATTCCCTCCCGGTCCGGATGCGAACCGGAGTCCGGACTTTGAGAAGCCCTGGTTTAGGCCAACATAGCTGGATGCATAGCTGACAGTGAAACTCATCGAAAATGGACAATAGGCTCACAGAAACACACACACACACACACACAAATAGAAATTAAATGGTTAAACTATCATATTAATAATCATTAAGCTTGCTTACACAGATACACACACAGACACACTCATATACGGACATACATGCACACATATTTTGTTGCAGATATAGATATTTGAAATAAATGACAGGTGACAATACTCTTTGCAAGTCTTCTCTTTTTAAGAGTTTATGCAGGGATCTCCAACCCTGCTCCTGGAGAGCTACCATCCTGCAGATTTCAGTTACAACCCTGCTCCAACACACCTGTCTGAAATTAACAAGTAGCCTTGAAGACTGTGATTAGCTGGTTCAGGTGTGTTTGATTGGGGTTGTAGATGAAATCTGTAGGACGGTAGCTCTCCAGGAGCAGGGTTGGAGACCCCTGGCAGGCCAATGTGAAATGCAGGGCTGAAATGCAGGGCTGATGATGGAGAATTCATTAAAACTGTCTCTCTCTCTGCCATACACACACACACACACACACACACACACACACAAATGAAAGGTTTAAAAATGCTTAATAAACAGTAAGCATACAAACACACACACACACAGACATAAGCAGAAATGAAAGGTTTAATAATACTAAATATACAGCAGGCATGCTAACACACACACACACACACACACACACACACACACACACACTCACTCACTTTGTTGCAGATATAAAATAGTGATTTTCAAAGACATCCAAAACGGAGAATAGGTTAACAGACACATGTAGCCTACACAAAAATTAAATGGTTAAACTAATATATTAATACCCAATAAGCATGTTTTTTTATTTTATGTTATTTTTTCGCATTAATCTGACAATAAATGTGGCACACCCAGTTTTTCTGATGCACATCCAGAGTCTCCTTTCTGGCTACGCTCCTGGTGCATTTGTGTATGATCATGTAATTCCAGCTTGATGACTCAATCTCATGTTGATGTTTTCTGGAGATATTTGGGCTCATCTATCACTCTGAATGAAGTTAAAACATGCTCTGGAACTAAACGGATAACAGACAGATGACAGTATTTCATCCGCTGCGGTGGTTAGCTGTGAAAGGTCAGACAATCAGTGATTTGATAAGAGTCAGTCACTACCTTCATCATGATCGTCAGGATGCCCAGCCGGTCTGAGGTCTCGGAGTTTAATATTCTGAGAGACACATGTATCAAATAATTGAGCGCCGCAGCCTCTTTCTAGTGTTTCGCTGCGCTGATAATAATCAGAGTCTGCTTGTGTACAAATTCAGCTCGTCAATAAACCAGTGACTTTCAAACCTCAGCTCATCCGCTGTAAACAATCTTCCTCCGTCCACAGGTTCATTTGTGAAGAGCTGAGAGAGAGATTACAACACAGGCTTTTATTTCAGTCGCTCAAACCTGAACGCAAACAAACGTTCCCCTTAAACGTATCTGAAGCACATCTTTTTATCGACAGTTTAACTAACTTTAAGCGTTGAAGGTTCTTCAAACTGTAGAGCTGAAAGAGAAACCCAGCGCTGTAGAATAGCTGATCGGATCGGATATTATTACACGTTTAATCACGCAAATCCGTTAGGAGTCGCTTCCTAATGCGGTTGTGTGACTCAGCTGCGTATCGGATATCTGGACATCTAACCCACGTCTAAACACGTGCAAATACAAACCACACAGGACCAGAGCGACACGTTTGCCCACAGAGATCGGGTTTCTTAGGCCGCAAGCCTGGAAGCACACTGTTTACACTCACACCACATTCTATCTGATATCTGTGATCACTATCTTAACTTTAATACTCACTTAACTTATCCCGCTGATACCATGATCACCAGCCAACATGCACGAGTCACCGATGGTAAATACATTATCATTAAGTAATTTATCTATGGGTCGTTAGATGTAGATTTGTGAAGTGAAACAAGGCGTTGAAGCAATTGCAATAATTCTGAATAAATTATCAAGAAAAAGACAATGTCACTGTTGTAATTACTGCATTTCACTGGACACAATTTTAGATTTAATGACCCATATATAAAGCACCTACTGAAAACATATGTTCTTTGATCAAAGTGTGCAATGCAAAGATCTGTACCTGCTTTAATTTGTTAATGCTGACAAATCAAAGAACCCCACCTCTCTTTGGCCCTCCACTTTAAAGGGGTCATGACATGTTTGTTTGCACAAATAAATAAAATGTGGAAAATATGATTATTTTTAACCTTCATTCTCTGTCTAAAATGAGCTGTTTTAAGGGGCGTGTACTTTAAGGCTGGTCAGTAATCAGCCACTGTTATAATTGGCTAATGTCCTTGCATATGAAACCGTATCAACACCCCCCTCACTATTGCATATAGGTGTTTTTACAACATGATCACAGCATTATGAAATCATTTACTGATGCAGATCTAGCACCGCTTCATCTTTCAGCAAATGTTTCTTTGTGACTCTGTGCCTCGATTACAAAACAAAATCCTCCGACTTGATCCGGGGACGCCATTAAAGTAAACTTGCGCAGTGATTGTGATTTTCTGTTTGCTTTTGATGCGAGACTCGCATTAAGCGCAATCAAGTGTCAGCTATTAGCGACTGAACGCCAGTGGGCGGGGCCTTTACTGAGAAGAAGGCTATTCGTCAATGTGTTGCTCTGGAGGCGGAGTTTATGCAAATGTTTGTGCCCAGGTGACGTCATCTTGCCCCTCTGATCCAAACGAGCCGTTTCTGGAGCTTGATTAAAGAAATGCTTTGTTTATAATGAGGAGGACGTTTAAGCTTGCAGGATGTTTAAATGGAACAAAGACCTCTTATATGGCTAATGTGATTTCTCATGTCATGACTTTAATAATATCATTTAAATGAGCGTGTCTTCTTTCAGACTTATGTGTGCACGCCCACTGCTGTAATTAGCTGACATGAAATGAGTATTACACCTGGGACACTTTTGAAAACGTATAATATTTTAACTATGAGAGCTGCAGAGATGAATTAATTGATCATGAGAACTGCTGATTCTAACATTGTATTTTATAACGAGAAGGTTTTGTCTTGTTTCTGATCACAGTCACATGTTGAAGATCATGCTAAAGTAATTAAGCACATTGTTTAAGTTTTAAAACGTATTTAATGTATTTTTATTTTTTTCTAGGTTGAGCTGAAAGAGGAGACCAGGCGCTGAAGATTCTTCGCATAATTTAATCTCGTTATGATTTTTCGGAAGAGAATGCCGCGCAAAACCAAATGCCGCTGTGTTGCTTTTTCATTATTTGTAACATTAATAGAACCTTAATTTACATAATTTGTATAACCAAAATAAAAACTATTTAAATACTTAATTTTTTTTTAAATGACGAGAGAACATTCAGAATGTGGTTAAGGCTTAATAAGTACTTTCGCAAGACATTCGTATGCGTCGTTCTCTCAAAGTTATGAACAAATGTCCAGTGCCGTTAATAGAATGTGTGATCAAGTTATCTGATCTTTAATAATGTTCTCAAAACATTAGCACAAAAACATTATTTATACATCATTCACCAAACTTTTTTATTTAATGTTTTAATCGGACATTGTTTTTTTAAATGTTAAAACTTGTTTTAGAAGATTCAGAAGTTATGTTCTCATAATATTTATGATATGATCAAATTATATGTTCCCTTTATATTTACATAACAATTTTTGTTTTATATAATTTTAAAATGTTGACATTGGAACATTTAGAATTGTGTCCGAGGAGCTTCTGCTGCACACCTCCTCACCTGAGAGAGTGTGTGTGTGTGTGTATGTGTGTGTGTGTGTGTGTGTGTGTGTGTGTGTGTGTGTGTGTGTGTCTGTGTAAAGTGTGTCCGAGGAGCTTCTGCTGCACACCTCCTCACCTGAGAGAGTGTGTGTGTGTGTGTGCGTGCGTGCGTGCATGCGTGCGTGTGTGTGTGTGTGTGTGTGTGTGTGTGTGTGTGAGCACGTGTGCACGTGTGTGTTATAAATAAAGCCTGGCCTCCCTCAGAATGACATGTATTAGAGACGGAGTGAATGCGAGGAGGAGTGAGAACTCAACTCTTCCCACACAAAAACCAACATCTCCAGAAATAACCCCCTCCAGAATAACCTGCTGGTGATATATCAGTGTAAAGCCCACGAGCCCTCACTATTTCCATCTCGTATAAATATTGTGTGAGTTATATCACAACCAGTATCCATGTGCGTCTGCAGTTTACTGTGTCTGAGCGAAAGCAAAAGCTTTTTCTGATCAGTTCAATCATGACAACTCTTGGGAAAGTTTAGCATGGTGATGGTTATGACGATGTTAATGTATTTGGTCTTGGTGGAATAGATCCGTTACGCTGCTGTTGTTGGTCATTGCTGTAGTTGTAGATTATTGCTGCTGCTGCAAGCAAGTACAGGAACTTACTACAGACCATGCGTACGGTGCCGTGAGTATTTAAGACATACTGCTGCTGCACAAATAGCATATAAAATAACCCGTAGCAGATCTATACAGGTGGAGCTGAGTAAGGTTCAAGTGAATACTAGCCAGCCATATAAATGCAAGGCAGTAAGCTCATTGGATACATGTCCAGCATGAACCAATCAGCTTGTGCCAAGTCGTTTAACTCTTTGAATATCATCAGTTACGTTAACAACCCGCCAGCTTGCGCCATCAAGTCACTCATTTGCTCACTCATCACTTTTACCAGAAATAACTAACACTGTTGAGCTCCAGTGCAGACACGATATAAGAGAACCAGTGTGTGTTAGTATCACACTAACATGTATTAGTTCAGCTGAACGGATCTAGACTTGCTGCTTTTCGAAGTTCATGTGCAGTAAAATAAAAAGGCGTTAGGTCGTCGATTGGAGAGACTATACAAAAGAACGGGTCTTGAAGTACATACACAGATGTATTCTGAGCATCTGGTTTCCTACAAGGTTGCACTAGAAAGAGCAAAATCATTGTTTTATGCAAATATTATTTCTAATGGACAGTCTAATACAAGGACTTTGTTCAGTACTGTTAACAAACTGTTGAAACCTCACAATGCTGTCTCACTTTCTCCCATTCAATGTGTCTTATTCAAATTATTTAAACTCCAAGATTGACAGTATACACCATGAATTGCTTAATTCTGTTTTAATGTCTAGTGATTATGAAAATGGACATAATCATATTTATAAAATCGAAGAACTGGCGTGACGTATTTCCGAACAAATTCAAGCCTAAACGAAGTTGTTTCAGGAGTTTGAAACAGTTTGTCAAAGTGAACGGCTTGTAAACACCTTTGAACTATCATTGGTTAGTAGCGATTATGTAATATGTGGGCTTCTTTCTCATAATCTTCTCTGGTTCATTTCTTCCGTTCAGTCAGTTGAGGTCGAACTTTCACTATTAAAAACTTGACCACACTGGAGAAACTGAAGCTGCGTCGCTATGATCAGATGCTTTCTTAACTGCTGTTTTCTCACCGCTGTCATGTTTGTAATTGAAAGGAAAGTTTGCTGTATATATAGACATTCATCTAAATGCTACTCTTAATAGGGTCTGGATGTTTGCTAACTGTAGCCCGCTGCTTCTCTTTACACTTAAGCACAGAATAAAAAATGACTTGATATCAGGGCCTTTGTTCTGCCTGAGTATGTAGATAAACAGGATCAAAATATCTGCTCTATGATTGTGGTTTATGCCTTTGTAGATTGCTTTGAACAGCATTTATAATATACAAGAAATGTCAATCTGTTTTAGCAAACTCAGTGCTTTGGAATATTTCCATATTTTATAGCAATCTCATGAATGATTTTGAATATAATTTTTTTATTACATCCATATTCTGATTCAGCCTTTATTATGAAAAAAATATGTTTTCATGCTTAAAAAAATTATTCAATATTATATATTCAGAATAAATAAGTACATGCAAACACATTTCTCATTATCATTTTTGGAAACTACACACAAGGATGGTATGAATCTTAACATATAAATATTAATAAGATATAGTTGTTAGATGTCAGTTGTAAAATATAACCGCAACGCAGTGTAAAATATACAGTAGTCCAGGAGGTGCTTCTGATTTCATGTTGACTAATCTGTATTCAGTGGTTTTACTCAAACGTGACTTTTGACATCAACTCAGAGTCTTAATCTTGATGTTTGGTCTCAAGATGTCTTGATATGAACACAGTCTTGCTCTGTATCGTGGAGGGTCTGGTCTTGACTCTGCATAAACTACAAAATAAATGCAAGTGTTTCCTCCACTGTTCCTCCAGAAGAGATCCATTGTTCTGTCCGTAATTCTTTACATGATTATATGGTTAGTTGAGTGTTTTATTCTTGACGTGAGTGTGAGATTCACTTTCCTCCAGTCGACTCAGAATGTGACGCTTCATGAATCAAGCCTATAACTTTAGCATCGGTCCCTGAATGCATAATCTGTTTATCTGAGGAAATACCGTAAATTAGATGTTTCAGCCAGTATCCGTTGAGTCAACAAGCTTCAGGTAAGTATTCAGGTCCGTCAGAGGCAGGAGTGTGTGTGTGTGTGTGTGTGTGTGTGTGTGTGTGTGTGTGTGTGTGTGCATGTGTGTATGTATGTGTGTGTGCGTGTGTGTGTGCGTGAGTGCGTGCGTGTGTGTGTGTGTGTGTGTGTGTGTGTGCGTGCACGTCTGACACCAGGACATTCATAAGAGCCGTAAAACCAGCACACTCACCAGATTTGCACAAACCCATTTAAAGAGGTCAGATATAGCCATCCTTCATTCCTCACACATGATATTAAGAAAAAAAATATCCTCCGAGGAGCTGCTTTATACTCCACCGTGCAAAATTACAGAGTTATTGCATCCTGGGAAACTCCATCACAGCCATCCAGTTACTATGCATTACAAAGCAGATCCGCTGGTATGAGAGACGTCATAAATCATAGCACATCAGATAAATATTTACAGTCACTCAACATCATATTGTGTTCAGAGTCACACTAAATTAATCAAGAGATCACGTCTGACCTGTTTTGTTACGCTGTGACTTATATAAAGCATAAGAAATGCATATGTTTGCATCTAATATACTGAATCAAATACCAGGGAAGGATAGATAATGAGCATGCGTGTAATGTGTGTTGTTTGTTCAGATGATCATTAAGTGGCTGATGTGGAATGTTTTGTACTAATTGTCTGTGTTCATGCGGCGGGTTAATTAGCGCGGTGTTGGTGACATTACACACTGGGAAACGAGTCCTGCTGAGGCTCTACGGGACGGCAGGCCGAAGCGAGACACAGATGAACTCAAACCCAGTGTGAAGATGCTTTAACCTTTCAGCCTCAGGCCTTTTATAACACAGAAACCGTGTTAGCAAAGGTTAGCGGCGCTGATGTTCAGAGACTATCATATGTACATATGAATTATGTAATTGTTCGGATGTCAAAGGCTAATAATTACATGTAAATACAACTGTAGGCAGGTTTGCTCAATGACTCCGTTCTAACTTTCATAAACCTCCTAACTTTGCCATCCATTGCTTTTCATTGTATTTGTGGTTGGATTTTCTTCAAGCTTTTGGAGTGACTCTCTAAAATTAGACCCGTCTCATTTTAAGTTTATAATCAATTTGTTTCACATGCATGACTGAACATTTTAAGAACATTCCTTCTTTATTTTCAAAAAAATATATTGATTTATATTTGAATTCTAAAAATGCAGTTGCATGCCTTAAGGTATAATACATAAGCCAGCTGCAACTGTGTACAGACAACTTTCTCTAAAATGTTAGAAAGAAAGGGGAGTTTAGAGATTGGTCTAAAATTGAAAAGAACCGTAGTGTCCAGGTTGGATTTTTTTTGTTTTAATTTAAATTATATATTTTTTTTAATGTATTTTATTTATTTTTAATTTAATGTAATTTAATTTAATTTTATGTAATTTTGTATTTGTATTTATTTTTTTAATGTATTTTATTTATTTTATTTTATTTTATTTAAATTCTTTTTTATACTATTTTATTTAATTAAATATTTTTAATTTAATTTAAATTATTTATTTTTTTTCAACTTATTTTATTTTTTTTAAATTAATTTTAAATTTAATTAAATTTAATTATATTTTATTTTATTATATTTTACTTTATTTTTATAAAATGTATATTTATTTATTTATTTTTTTTAATAATTTTTTATCAGAGGTTGAACCACTACATGTTTAAAATCCAAAGGAACAGCACCTAAGGTCAAACTCCTATTAATAATTTATTTTACTACAGGCCCAATGGTATCAAAAACCTTCTTTAAAAAATGAATAGGAGCTACATCTGTGGGACAAGTAGAGGGTTTATCAGATTAATAACATTCAAAAAGAAAGAAACACGGGCTCAAACTGGGGTCTGCAGAAGGATGTATAATATGCGCTCTAATAACTGCTACCTCATCTACAAAGAATTGTAAAAACCTTTTACAGGTATCAGGAGACACATCAGAAATAATAGCCTGAGAGGCATTTTAGAGTGCTTTAGGTTTATGAGAATCATTAAGAATAACGTTAGACAAACATTTTTTTTCTCTGCTTTAACAAGTTTTTTTTTTGACGTTTCTTGACAGGAGCAGAACCCTGAACGAGATCAGACCGACCGAGCCTTCGAGAGCATCGTTAGATCCAGTCTAACCTCTCGTTAGCGTCTCTTGACAGGAGCAGAACCCTGAACTAGATCAGACTGACCGAGCCTTCGAGAGTGTCGTTAGATCCAGTCTAAACTCTCGTTAGCGTTTCTTGACAGGAGCAGAACCCTGAACTAGATCAGACTGACCGAGCCTTCGAGAGCATCGTTAGATCCAGTCTAACCTCTCGTTAGCGTTTCTTGACAGGAGCAGAACCCTGAACTAGATCAGACTGACCGAGCCTTCGAGAGTGTCGTTAGATCCAGTCTAAACCCTCGTTAGCGTCTCTTGACAGGAGCAGAACCCTGAACTAGATCAGACTGACCGAGCCTTCGAGAGTGTCGTTAGATCCAGTCTAAACTCTCGTTAGCGTTTCTTGACAGGAGCAGGACCCTGAACTAGATCAGACCGACCGAGCCTTCGAGAACGTTGTTAGATCCAGTCTAAACTCTCGTTAGCGTCTCTTGACAGGAGCAGGACCCTAAAGGAACGGCCTACAATCACGCTCAGCAGAAACTCCAGACGGTTCCAGCGCCTCTCTAAACTCAGTCCCTCTCATTTTTCTCCAGCGCAATTGCTTGATTTCTTTCTTCCTAGGGACAAACTGCTTTTATTTATTTCTAGGGTGGTGATAAAATATCCATGCTGCTCTCCGCGGGCCTGGTGGCCGGCAGTCGAGCTGAAATTAGATATCTATAATTCAGTTCACACTTCAGACGTTGCACTCAATGCTGGGAGAGGAACGACAGCGCCGTCTTAAACAAGCACCGCATGCAATTCTCATCACCTGAGGCTGGAATCAACACACCAGAGAATAATATCACACTGAGGCTCACTTTCCCTCATCTATGCATTCAGAGCGCTCGTGGTTCCCGCGTCACGCTAAATGAGCCGTGATAATCACCCCGTTCCGTCATGATTTAACGCATTCGTTCAGTTCAGGATGCCGGCGCTTTTGAAAATTGCCTGCTTGGACACTTCCCATCTGAGAGCGTGCCTCCTTCAACTTATTGAATTGTGCTGTTCAATATCTCTGAATGGCTCTCGACCGTCTCCCCACCAATATTTCCACTTATTGCAGACGGCTGAAGAGCTTCTCTGAGGAGGCCGTGGGGCGTGGACGATGGGCGAGAGATACTGGAGATGCACAGGATGATGTAGCTCGATCTCGGCCAGGTCTCTTTCATCGCTCTGGAGACTCGATGGAGATCTCGCAGATAAACACGCAAACGATGCACTCGGTGATGTACTGAGAGACAGCTGCGGAGAGAAGCTTCAGAGAATCTGATGAGAAATGCATCATGAGACATTTGTTTGAAGGTTTTGGTGTCTTGGCAAATCAGATCTCAGGAGATTCATCTGGCTTTAGTCTCCATGTGATCTCCATTCTGTCCCGTGCCTGTCTAGAGAAGCCATTGAGAGGAGATCTCGTTTGGGTACGTTTCCTCACATGCAGAAGGCAAATAATGGGTATTTATTTTATTATATATATATATATATATATATATATATATATATATATATATAATGTTATTGAAAGCTTATTTCCACCACAAATAAAGTAACAAAATAAAGTTAAATGAAATAAAATAAAGTAATTATGACTTTTTATCTCACAATTTGGACTATTGTTCAATCACTTCTGAATTGATGTCTTGTAATCCTGACTTTTATATTACGATTTCTGATTTTTTTTTTTTAAAGCTCTGGGTTTGCTTGTTTATTGGGCAATAAAAAATAAAAATACAAAATTAATTAAATTAAATTAAATAAAATCTGTGTGTGTGTGTGTGTGTGTGTTTGTGCGTATGTGAGAGAGAGAGAGAGAGAGAGCGAGAGAGAGAGTGTGTGTGAGTGTGTGAGAGAGAGAGAGTGTGTGTGTGTGTGTGTGTGTGTGTGTGTGTGAGTGTGTGAGAGAGAGAGAGAGTGTGTGTGTGTGTGTGTGTGTGTGTGTGTGTGTGTGTGTGTGTGTGTGTCTGTGTGTGTGTGTCTGTGTGTGTGTGTGTGTGTGTGTGTGAGAGAGAGAGAGAGAGAGAGAGAGAGTGTGTGTGTGTGCATGTGTGTGTGAGAGAGAGAGAGAGAGAGAGAGAGAGAGTGTGTGTGTGTGTGTGTGTGTGTGTGTGTGTGTGTGTGTGTGTGTGTCTGTGTGTGTGTGTGTGTGTGTGTGTGTGAAGATCAATATGAAGGCAATCATTGAGTGTTTTTGAGGTGTAGCACTTCTGACCTTGACTGGATAAACACAATCTGTGAGCCGAGAGAAGATATATGAGCCGGCGGCGCTTCATGTGTGTGACGTACAGCCGGCCGAACAAGACTCTCCATCTCTCAGTTTCTGCCTAATTTCACTAAAGAAGAGTCAGTGTGTGATTTACAGATGTAAATAGTCGACATTATTTTACAACATTTCAATGCATGTTATACCAAAGAAAAACAGCAAAAAAATACAATAAAATAAAAATAATAAACAAAACTAAAAAAACAGTAGACCCTGTAAAATGTATTGACAGTTTTTAGTTATAGTTTGAATTTGTTTTTAAGATTTTTTACCCTGGACCACAGAAATAAGGGTCAATGTTTTGAAACTGAATAAATAATCTTTCCATTGATGTATGGTTTGTTATGATTGGACAATATTTGAAAATATGGAATCTGAAGGTGCAAAAAAAATTAAATATTGAGAAAATCATCTTTAAAGTTGTTCAATAAAAATCTTAGCAATGCATATTACTAATCAATAATTAAGTTTTGATATATTTACGGTAGGAGATTCACTAAATATCTTCATGGAACATGATCTTAATATCTAATGATTTTTTTCATAACAGAAAAAGGTATAATTTTGATCCATACAATGTATTGTTGGCAAATCACTGAAATAATAGTATGTTGATTTTTTTTGAATATGATTTTGTTTTTTTACTATAATAACCCTGTGTTAAACAGCATGCATAATGCAATGCAAATAAAATACAGTTATTCTGCATCTTTAATGCATAACTTTTGTCAGTCTGGTCAAATAATGAGTCAAAAAATCCTTGTGTTTCAGTAATTGAACTGGAAATGAAAGGTCAAGTCCAGAGTGTTGCATTGTGGGATACGGTGTCTCACACAGCGTGTCCTGATGTATACTGCACACTTTAATGTAGGAGGCCATCTGGATGTCCAAGTTTACAGAAAATCTGCAATATGCATATGAATACATGCAAGTTCACTAAAGCTGAAATCCGTTGCATTTGATTTCATCACGGTTGCATTTGAGCTCTAATGACGAGGCCTTTAGTTTGTCTTCAGATGGCTGATAAAGAGAAGACAATGTGTAGAAATGTGTGAGTAATTCTTCCTCAGCGATGCAGCGATATTGTGGTTTGTCTTTGTGAGCGATGCTCATTAAAGCTAATCGCTCTGAAAGAGCGAGCAACAGATCTGAGCTCATATCAGGGCTCAAGACTCATTTGATCCGTCACGCGTGATTTGAGAAGCCATTCGTAGCTCCAGCAGCGTTTCTGATGCCGCCCTGCCTCGTTCTGAGTATCTTTGGCCGTCGAGTGGGAAAACCAAGCCAGTGTCGCTCCCACAAACATCCACGTAATCGCCTCTAAAAATACTGTCCAGGATCCTGCCAGGGTTTGTGTGAACGCTCGGGGACCGCAGGCCTCGTGCCACACCTCAGGAGCAACAACTATGTGCTTGAGTCGTGCAGAAATCAGTCCCAGCTCGGGGACAAGATGCTTTTCCAGGAATCTGTGTGTGTATGCATAAATCTGAGGACAGGATCGAACCCCCCCCGCCTGCAGCGCCACGTGTCAAATATCTAATATCTTAACACGCAGCTAAACTGAACATCTGCATTAATAAACCACGTTCAGCAGGCAATCGTCTGCAAAACGTTTTAGTACACAAAAGATAAATGTAAGTCCTTTCAAAAGTGCAGAGCTTGTCCAAAATGGCAGTTCAGTAAAATAAGTGCACTTAATTGTATTGAATGTGCTCCTGTAGTATTAAAATCTTAGAAGTGTATTTAAAAAAATATATAAAAAGCTGTACTTGTAGATAATATAATAAGAATGAATAAAAGAGAGAATGTGTTTCTAAGCACACTTAAGTGCAATTTTAAAATGTGACTTTTTTATTATATCAAATTAAGCGTTTTACTTTAAAATACATTTTAAGTTATGTTTTTTATAATCGTTTTTACAACTTAAGTGGGTCAAAAACACCAAAGTTCAGCTAGTAGCATTATTATAATTTTAACTAAAATACATTTTCTATGCAATATGCAGTGACGTGTCAGAAAACATCACATTTTATTTTTAAATAAGGCTTCATATTTTGCATCTTCTGAAGTCATATAATTTCTTTGTGAGAAACAGACTGAAATCTTTTATCAAAAAAAATAAATAAAATTTTCCTTGAAGACTTAAGTCTTATGACTTAAGTCATCCAGTCTGTTCCGGGTTTATTATTGGTTTATTCAGCTCGGAGTATTGTGAGTGAATGATGGGATCTGTTCCTCACACAAAGCCATGTTTTTGATAGTTTTACAGTGTTTGTTATGTTGTTTTTGCACGAACCAGTTGCATTGAACTGTCCAAGCAGCTCGAAGACTCTTTCATGTTTAATTCCGTGCTTCATAGAAGAAATTAATTGGGGTATCAAGCAACAATACAGCTTTGTTTTCGATGAACTTTTCCGTTAAAAGACTGGAGTTTTGTCATTTCTGAAAGTGCACCGTTAAAGGACGTTTTAGGATTGCTTTCGATCATGCTCAAGAAAAGAGAGAAGCCGTTTAGCTGAAAGACATGCTCGTTTCTGTGGGAATAAACCCTCAGATGTTTTACTGTGAACGGCATGGTGGATGATACTTCTGGGATGTAATGAGATGGTTGAGCTCCTGCAGGGTAAGATGATGGAATAAAGTTGTAGAGACTCCAGCGGAATCACAATCGGACGTCAGCGAACAAACGCTCCATTCAGCTCTTTCTAACTGAGCAAAACCTGCTTTCATATCTGTGAAGAAAGCCTTTCCGAACGCTGCATCTGTATGTGAACGTCTCATTGCATTACATATGAAAACCAGAGGGATTTCATGGGATGGGAATCGTTTTATCCACAAACGTGGGCTTTAATTATTCAACATTAACACAGTTTTCTATGGACATCAGCATTCGGCTCCGTATTGAGTTTCAAAAATATCCTCTTAAATTGATCGGTCTGCAGAAAGTCTGATGTTAGCACAATATCCAGGAAATGTAAAGCATCGCTCACCTGGGGCCCGACGTGACCTTCAGAGCGGGAAAACCCAGAGCGACTGACTGTTCATGAACATGAATCTGAGCTCAGAACACATCATTTCTTTCTTTATTCATTCGTTTGTGTTGAATTATTGCCATTGGTTTCTCTGATAACCGAGCCTTGATGAGGGACTATTTTCAAACCACACACAAATGTCTGGCCCTCGTAATGTTAAATTGAACTGTCAGATCTGGATCTTCCAACCTGGTCTCGTGATATGAACTTACCTGGGTGCACTTTTTAGCGAGACTGTTTTTACATACCTTACTGCACATTTCGCCACAGTTTCAATCAGAAATGTCCACTGGGTGGCGCTAAAACACGGTTCAATGTGCAAACCCTGGCACGTTTTTATTACATTGATATAGGTACGTATTGCTTTGTTTTTATTAAGAAAGAAAGACCACAGGAATAAATAAGTTCCATGAATGTTGTATAAAACATCCCCGGGCGCTGCACAGTCGGCTGCCCACTGCTCCAGGTGTGTGTGCACTTGGATGGGTTAAATGCAGAGAACACATTTCACTCCTCATTATACTCTGTATAATTGTGTATGTGACAAATAAAGCTCATCCGAGCTTAATTTGTATTTTTAATTTGTAAATGTTTTTGTGCTAACGTTTTTGAGAATGTAATTAAAGACCAGATAACTTTGAATGAACATCTTATTAACATTACTGGAAGCATGTTCATTCATAACTATGAGCGAATCCTTCCAGAACATTCCCTGTGAGCTGGGAAATACCCTAGCAACTACATCGCCATACCCTAGCAACTAAACAGAATATCTTGGCAACCACATTGCGACACTCTAGCGACCACATAGCAATGTGTAAAAATACTTCTAACACCCCGGCAGCTATTTATCTGTTCACTTTTTAATAAGGGACAATGAATATCCTTTACCAGATTTCATTTTAATTTACTATTACAAAAAATTTAAAAGTGTGTGTCTGGGGACTCTGGTCAGGGCAGGTGTGTGTGTGTGTGTGTGTGTGTGTGTGTGTGTGTCTGTGTGTGAGAGTGTGTGTCTGATGATTCTGGTCAGTGTCAGGGCAGGTGTGTGTGTGTGTGTGTGTGTGTGTGTGTGTGTGTGTGTGTGTGTGTGTGTGTGCGTGTGTGTGTGTGTGTCTGGTGATTCTGGTCAGGGCAGGTGTGTGTGTGTGTGTGTGTGTGTGTGTGTGTGTGAGTGTGTGTGTGTGTGTCTGGTGATTCTGGTCAGGGCAGGTGTGTGTGTGTGTGTGTGTGTGTGTCTGGTGATTCTGGTCAGGGCAGGTGTGTCTCTGTGTGTGTGTGTGTGTGTGTGTGTGTGTGCGTGTGTGCGTGTGTGTGTGTGTGTGTGTGTGTGTGGTGATTCTGGTCTGTGTCAGGGCAGGTGTGTGTGTGTGTGTGTGTGTGTGTGTGTGTGTGTGTCTGTCCTCAGAAACGCACCCGCTCCATCTGTTCCGTTCCGCGCATCTCTGAGTTTCACCTGACAGCTAATTAATAACCAGCTTACGAGCAGCAGGACGAACTCTCCAACACATGCCACCTAATGGCCACAGATCCCTCGGCCCGGTCCAGCTCAACACCATCCAGAGACAGAACAACACCAAATCGCCGAAAGCTTGTGATCCATCGCTTCTGTTAGAAACATATGGCTTCCTCATGCTGTACTGAAACCCAGCAGAACTTCTGATGAACTCAAACTCAGTCAAAATCTGAGAACACAAGCCGTAGACATAGGGTCTTTGTTAAGCTGTCTGCTTCATACTGAATAACCAAGACATCAAGGGCATCGAGTATGAAATTAGCGTAATTAATTAGCATATCCATATTGCCATCCAGACATGTGGTACTACTGCATTTATCAGCAAAAGATTCTAGGAAAATAGCTATCCCACCTCTACCAATATTTCATACTGCTAAAAAATGGGGAACCCAAAACGGTTTTCATTTCGCTTTTATTTTTGAAGAGTGAACGGTCTCTGTTCATAACTATAAAAATGTACCCAACACTGATGATCTCTGCTTCTGAGAACCCCAGAAATGTGAAAAAGGTCCTATTTGTTAACATTTGTCTTTGGGCAAGGCCTAAAAGATGTCAGAGCATCTGGAAAGTTGTTACGAGGGAAGAGCGAGATTTCAATTTTTAAAGATCACAAAGAGAAATACAGTGCTATAACATGCTGATTAATCATTCACGTTAAGGCCAGAATCATGCACTACCAAAGTAAACAGTGGTTTTAAAATTAAACTTGTCTACTTGAGATGTGTTTTCGTGTCTTTATTTGCATACTTGATCTTGATGTTACCTGAAGTAATGCAAAGTGGTCAGGTCACATTGCCTTCATATGGCAGTAATTGGATTGGATTACTGATTAAATGTAGGCAGCAATTAGTCATACGTTCCGAATTCACCGAAATCTGAGAGAAACAAGAGTTTTAGTAGAGATTCTGAAAATGTTGCACCAAATTAGTGCAATACTCAAATATATCACCATCTGACTCTCAACAATGTTTTGTAATACAGTTTTTAAGTGCCTTTGAGTTATTTTTGGAGTTTTCTGTAAGTGTGTGTGAGGTTTTAGCACCCATCTGTGCTCCAGGCTGCAGTAGACAGGTGGAGGGTTACAGATTTACCTGAAGGCTCCTCAGAGGAAACACACTGCAAAGACTTGCAGCAGAGGAAATTCATTGCATCAGTCTGTCCAAACTCTCAAATAAAGCTCAGAAAGTGAGAACTGAATGACAGATAACGAGGCATGTAGGTGTTGCAGGAAACTTGGTAAAATGCAGAGAGCTCAGATTCTTCTCGAGAATTCACTGTGAGGGGATGGTCCAGGGCTGGGGTCACAGGAGGAGAAGGGTGGGGTCATGGGGTCAGAATAAGGGTCATTGCAACAGATAGGGTCATAAGGCGAAGAAAAGCAGAAAAGGAAGGAGGAGTCTGAGGAGTTAAAGTTTGGAGTCACAGGGATTGGTCACAGACCAAAGGAGGGGGTCAGAGGGTGAAGGTAGATGTCAAAGGTCAAAACAGAGGGGTAACAGGTCAAAGTCAAAAGGACGGGGTCATGGATGACAGGTGAAGTGATGGGGCAAAATCAAGGTCACATTGGAAAGGGTGTGGTCATAGTAAAAGAGGGATCCTAGGAGGTGGGGTGTGAGGTCAAAGGAAGCATCAAAGAGTAAAATATGCGTTCACATGGTGAAAGGAATGGGCAAAAGGAAGTGAAGGATGAAGTCACAGGAACAAACAGCACAACGATCTCCTAGAAATCCACTGTTCCATAGAACAGTGTGTCTTTGGTCTGACACGCTCATTTCAGGTCTTGGAGCTTCTACTTATAAGCTGATCTGAACCAGGTGTGATTGACTAGGGACACGTGGCACTGGCCCTCAAGATAAATTGTCCTGCAGAGTTTAACTTCAACCCTGATTAAACAACACATACATAAATAAACAGAACCAGCTAATCAAGTTATTGTGGATTACTAGAAACTTGCTGGCAGACACTGCACATTTTAGATATCTCGAATCAAACACAGCAGGGGCCTGTACCATGATGGTAGATGAACAAATTCAGAGTTATAGGATAAGTTTTGAGTGGACAAAATCAAACCACTCCAATCTGGTTTTGTTAGTACCATGAAGCTGATCATCAACTTTCTCTGTCAACTCAGGCTTGATCCTGAGTTAATGGAGCATGTGCACATGGATGTGTGACATCATCGGCGAACAGCCAATCACAGAGCGAGTGTGATTCACTTCAGCGAGAGAGCCAGCGAGATTCAAAACTCGTTTGTTAAAGGTCAAGAGCCAAGCCACTTTCATGGTACCTAAAACCCAGGTTTAGTGCAAACTAAACTGAAACTTACCGGGCTAGCCAGCAAATCCAGCTTCATGGTACAGGCCCCTGATAGACCAGAAAAACACCAGCTAGACCAAGGCCAATAGACCAGCAAAACCAGCTAAATACCATCTAGACCAGATAAACACCAGCTAAACACCAACTAGACACAATAAACACCAGCTAGACCAGATAAACACCAGCTAATGACCAGCTAGACCAGATAAACACAATAAACACCAGCTAATGACCAGCTAGACCAGATAAACACTGGCTAATGACCAGCTCGACCATATAAACACCCAATAAATACAGACTAGACCCAATAAACACCGGCTAATGACCAGCTAGACCAGAAAAACACCCGATAAATACTGACTAGACCCAATAAACACTGGCTAATGACCAGCTATACCGGATAAACACTAGATAATGACCAGCTAGACCAGATAAACACCGGCTAATGACCAGCTAGACCAGATAAACACCCAATAAATACAGACTAGACCCAATAAACACCGGCTAATGACCAGCTAGACCAGAAAAACACCCGATAAATACTGACTAGACCAAATAAACACCGGCTAATAACCAGCTAGACCAGATAAACACCCGATAAATACAGACTAGACCCAATAAACACCGGCTAATGACCAGCTAGACCAGATAAACACTAGATAATGACCAACTAGACAAGATAAACACCAGCTAATGACCAGCTAGACCAGATAAACACTAGATAATGACCAACTAGACCAGATAAACACCGGCTAATAACCAGCTAGACCAGATAAACACTAGATAATTACCAGCTAGACCAGATAAACACCCAATAAATACCGACTAGACCCAATAAACACTGGCTAATGACCAGCTAGACCAGATAAACACCGGCTAATGACAAGCTAGACCAGATAAACACCCAATAAATACCGACTAGACCCAATAAACACCGACTAATGACCAGCTAGACCAGAAAAAACACCCGATAAATACTGTCTAGACCCAATAAATACTGGCTAATGACCAGCTAGACCAGATAAACACCAGCTAATGACCAGCTAGACCAGATAAACACCGGCTAATGACCAGCTAGACCAGATAAACACCCAATAAATACTGACTAGACCCAATAAACACTGGCTAATGACCAGCTAGACCAGATAAACACCAGCTAATGACCAGCTAGACCAGATAAACACCGGCTAATGACCAGCTAGATCAGATAAACACCCAATAAATACAGACTAGACCCAATAAACACTGGCTAATGACCAGCTAGATCAGATAAACACCTGATAAATACTGACTAGACCCAATAAACACCAGCTAAAGACCAGCTAGACCAGATAAACACTAGATAAATACAGAATAGACCTAATAAACAGCAGCTAAAGACCAGCTAGACCAGATAAACACTAGTTAAATACAGACTAGACACAATAAACACCAGCTAATGACCAGCTAGACCAGATAAACACCCGACAAATACTGACTAGACCCAATAAACACTGACTAGACCCAATAAATAACTGTTCTGAGAAAAAAACAATATTATTTGACAATCATCTAGATGTGTGACTAGCCTTTGTAAAGACTTCAAGTCCAAGACATTGAATGGATGTGTCAGACAAGTGAGATATACCTTGTGCAATTTTGGGGTGGGGGAGATCCAGGAAAAGGGTTGGGAACATTGCCCTCATCAGACACTCAACTCAAGCCTTCCAGTCTCAACTAATGATCTGGGCTGCATTTCCCAAATGCATCGTAAGCTTAAGTACATCATAGACCCACTGAAAACCAATGATCAACTTAGGCTTACGATGCTTTTTGTAAATGCAGCCCTGGTGAGTTGAATCATGTGTTAGATAATGGAAAGATCTCAAATGGTCAGTGCTGCGGGGTCCAGGGCTAGGGTTCAGAAGCACTACCCTAGAAAGAGGGGCTGTAGAACAGGTTAGTCTCTGCCAACACACCAGGTTTAGTCCTACATTGACCTACCAGGCTGTTAAGTGGAATCGGGTAAGTCTACGGATATTCATGCAGCTAACACATGGCGTTACACCATAATGCCCTAAAACTGTTTGGAGGTTAAAGGACTGAAATCCAACTAGAAGATTGGCCTCCGATACTCATATTCGTATTGAACCATTTGGTACGCATTACGATTCGTTGGACTAATCCTAGTACATCATCTTTAGGTTAGACTAGTGCGTGTGCGCATAGAGAGTGCGTTATTTCACTGCATGATTCAGTCTATTAAAATGCATTTAGAATGATCACAAAATGTAATATATGATGCAGAAAATGTATATATTTACATAATTTCATATAGTTAATCAATATCTATATGAAATAGAAAAGTGTGTTTTTTTTCTCTTCAAATATCAGCATGATTACAAATTATTTTTACAACAGTTTGTGTTATAACAGTTTTTACCAGCTGTTTTTGTTTTAAATGCTGCTAAGAAGACACCACAGAAGATGGGTTAAGTACTTAATAAACTTATCAGGTATTTCTGTCTTTTTACTGTATCGGAAAACATACCGAACCGTGACACCACTGTATCGTATCGAACCGAACTACACATTTTGTGAAACGTTACACCCCGAATATATACAGTGCTCAGCGTAAATGAGTACACCCCCTTTGAAAAGTAAAATTTTAAACAATATCTCAATGAACACAAAAACCATTTCCAAAATGTTGACAAGACTAAGTTTAATATAACATCTGTTTAACTTATAACATGAAAGTAAGGTTAATAATATAACTTAGATTACACATTTTTCAGTTTTACTCAAATTAGGGTGATGCAAAAATGAGTACACTCCACAACAAAAACTACTAAATCTAGTACTTTTTATGGCCTCCATGATTTTTAATGACAGCACCAAGTCTTCTAGGCATGGAATGAACAAGTTGGTGACATTTTGCCAGATCTATCTTTTTCCATTCTTCAAGAATGACCTCTTTTAGAGATTGAATGCTGGATGGAGAGTGATGCTCAACTTGTCTCTTCAGAATTCCCCATAGGTGTTCGATTGGGTTCAGATCAGGAGACATACTTGGCCACTGAATCACTTTCACCCTGTTCTTCTTCAGAAATCCAACAGGCACGGAGTGATGGTAGCATCTTCTCTTTCAGTATAGAGCAGTACATTTGTGAATTCATGATGCCATCAATGAAATGCAGCTCCCCGACACCAGCAGCACTCATGCAGCCCCACATAAGGACACTGCCACCACCATGTTTCACTGTAGGCACCATGCATTTTTCTTTGTATTCCTCACCTTTGCGACGCCATACAGTTTTGAAGCCATCAGTTCCAAAAATATTTATATTGGTCTCATCACTCCAGAGTATAGAGTCCCAGTAGTCTTCATCTTTGTCAGCATGGGCCCTGGCAAACTCTAGGCAGGCTTATTTGTGCCTGGGCTTTAGGAGAGGCTTCTTTCGTGGACGGCACCCATGCATGCCATTCCTCTGCAGTGTACGCCGTATTGTGTCACGGGAAATAGTCACCCCAGTTTGGCTTTCTACTTCTTTAGATAACTACAGTGAACTTGCATGTCGATTTTCTTCAACCCTTCTCATCAGAAGACGCTCCTGACAAGGTGTTAACTTCCGCGGACGACCTGGACGTCTCTGTGAGATGGTTGCAGTTCCATCTTTTTTAAATGTTTGTACCACTTTTGCTACAGTATTCTGACTGATATGTAAAGCTTTGCTGATCTTCTTGTAGCCTTCACCTTTCTTGTGTAAAGAAATTATTTTCTGTTTCAGGTCTTGTGACATTTCTCTTCCATTTGGTGCCATTGCTGACAGCATGAAATGGGAAGGGGTCTTCTTTAAGTAACACGCTTTTATAGTCAACTGTCTGCTGAACACCTGTGTAATGAATAATTAGACTCACCTGTGGTTGAATTCTTGTTAAATTAGACATTTGTAGTCTAAAATTTAGCTTTGCTCCAGAGACTTTCAGTGGGGTGTACTCATTTTTGCATCACCCTAATTTGAGTAAAACTGAACATTTTGTTCTCTAAGTTATATTATTAACTTTACTTTCATGTTATAAGTTAAACAGATGTTATATAAAACTTAGCCTTGTCAACATTTTGGAAAATGTTTTTGTGTTCACTGAGATATTGTTTAAAATTTTACTTTTCAAAGGGGGTGTACTCATTTACGCTGAGCACTGTATATATAGTTATACATTTGGTTTACATTTGTACATATGGTAATTTAGAGGCTGTTGAAGACATGACAGCATTTCCAGTAAGTGAATGAGCAGCTAAGTCTCATGAGTGCATTTTGGGACTTTCTATCAATGAATGATTTGAGGACAGACGGGACAGTCCGAGTCAAGGCCTACAGTCCGGGCGGTGTACTTACTACTGAAGAGTACGAACAGGCCGAGACGCTGAGACTGATAGACTGGTGGCTGTTTTTAATTGCAGCTTTGACAATATGTACTTTAATTTTATGATTTACTCCACCTTTAGTCCTCCGTCTAAACCAGCAGTCCTCCCTAGAGAGGTGAATCTCTGAGCCTGAAGCTCCTTTTCAGGGAAAGAAGCTGCTTAGAAAATGTTGATCGTGAACCTCAAGAGGTCAACTAAATATTTGATGAGCTTTTATAGTTTACATTTGTCTCATTTAGAGGTTTATTTTTTTTCCTCCAAATTGACAACCTTGACTTTTACGGTTATTCTCTGGTCATCAGTGTGTGTTGTTACTTCATGTTAGAACTGAATAAAATTGAATTTAATTGCTCCTCTTATGATACACATTTGCTTTTCCACAGACATTAATTTTAACCATGCATTAGCCAAATAATGAAGGCACTGTTTTACCAAACCTGCATTCAGCTCTCGTGAAAAACGTAAATGCTTAATTGTACTGATGTGCACTTGTAATGTACTTCAAATCTTAAAAGTGTATTCATAAACTGTACTTGCAGATACGATTAGCATGAATGAACTTAAAAAAGCCACTTAAGTGACTTAAAAAGAGACATTTTCATGACTATGCTTCTAAGTACACTTAAAAAGTGTGCTGTGGTCAAATAAACATTGGTTTACATTTTACATCATCATTTTAATATTTCCTAAAGTCTTAAACGAGTACACTTATTTTGATTGTGTTTAACATACTAAATCATAAAGTATGTAAAGCTAATTTATTTTAAATGCATTTAAATGTATTTAATATAAGACAGACGTTTCAATATAAATCGCAGTAGAGTTTAAATGCATTAGATTTTAGTTTGTAGTAAATGTTGGTAGTGAATACACACATTAACCATATTACAGTAGAAGTGATTGTGAAATGACATACATGTCAACAACACTAAAGGTGCTGCTTAGAAAATGTTGATTGTGTACCTCAAGAGGTCAGCCATATCTTCTATGAGCTTTTAGATTTTACAATTGTTTTATATGAGGTTTTAATCTTTTCAAACTGCAGTTTGACAACCTTGACACTTATGATTTTGAATTTCACTCACAATAAATCAGTTTTACAGTAAAGAACATTAATGATTTTCACCTCAATATTTCCTCATCAAAACCACTGTACGTCCAAAACGTTCCTAGAGAGACTAGCCCTACTACCACAGACAAAATCTAAACCAAACAGATTTCTGATTTCTGAACCCACTGATCAACATTACATTCACAGTAGACGCGCAGTGTTGACCGCTCTTCTTTGTATACTGACTAACATTATAAATGCAACACTTTTGTTTTTGCGACCATTTTTCATGAGCTGAACTGAAAGATCTTTTTCTATGTACACGAAAGGCCTATTTCTCTCAAATATTGTTCACAAATCTGTCTAAATCTGTGTTAGTGAACGAGATAATCCATCCACCTCACAGGTGTGGCATATCAAGATGCTGATTAGACAGCATGATTATTGCACAGGTGTGCCTTAGGCTGGCCACAATAAATAGTGTTGCTTTTATAATTGTGTTCAGTGTATAATCTCTATCTGATAAAAAAAGATAATCTACATCTGATCAAACATCTGAGCGGAAATCCTGAATAACCCTCAGATTTATTTACTCAGTCAGTGTTAATGATTTATGGGTAAGTGAGACGTGCTTTGCTTAGCTTGCATTACAACCATTGTTTTATAATAAAATCTGGGCTCAGATATGCAAATGATGTGTAAAAGCAGAGCAATGGGTCAGGACGACCGGGCTCTCAAAGCCAAGAGAAAGAGCGTGACGGCGTCTCGGAGAGAGCAGGAGAAGACTGGGAATATAAATGTTTAGTTGAGAAGCGCTCAGCATGTGAAGCCTCCACAATTAAGACTGCGCGGAAGCCGCTAGAATCCTGATGGCGCTTCAGAGCGCAGGTGTTTGTTCAGTATTCACAGAACGCTGCCACGGACTTCTAAGCATCGAGTCATTAGAGATTTTAATTGGCAAGCGACTAATGGTTTTCAGACAAACTTCACAGAATGTCATTTAACAATGTGGATATTTTCAGATGCAAAGTACGTCGGCAGCAGATCAGGTGTTTTCTGGCAACTGCTGCTACCTCTGGGAGCAAAACTTTGTCAGTGAAGTAAGACGGAGTGTTTTCCCAGAGATTTGACTGAAATGACTTGTTCCTTTTCTGATACACGGTTGCTTTTCACTGACGTCACTTAAGCAGCACAGACTCCAGTGCCAACCATTAGCCCGAAAGCGAATTAAGGACATTTGCATTCAGACCTTGTGAAAAAAGTGTGTTTTTAGTCTATTAAATGTGCACTTTAAGTAATCTTAAAAGTGTATAAAAAATACAGATTTTAAAGTGTATTTAAGTCACTTAAGTGGGCTTTTATTTCAATAATATTTAATCAAATAAAAGGCCACTTAAGTGATTTAAACAGAGACACTCTCTTGACTGTGTTTCTAAACACAGACTGTAAAAAAAATTATTAATAAAAACTGGTCAAATGACAAACAAAAGACATAAAATTACAGTAAAATATTGAAGTAAAGTGCAAAAACAATAATATTAAAGACATTTTCATTAAATGTTTTACAGAAGAAATAAACTGTTAGTTTACAGATTTGTCCTTGTTTCAATTACGATATTTTACTTTAATTTAACAGGTTTTGTTTTGGCAGCTGCAGCTCTTTTTATGGGACTTTTTTCACATTGTTAATACACTCATTATAACAACGACCTTTGTAATAATGTAAATTTTAAAGGGTTACCTAAATGTACATTTTAAATAATTGCAATTTAATTATGTTTTTTCTTGTTTAAAGAAGTACTCTCATTTTGATGCGCTGACTAACTAAACACATATAGGCCCGGTTTCACAGACAGTGCTTAACTAAGCCAGGATTAGGCCGTAGTTCAATTAGGACATTTAAGTAGTTTTTATAAACATGCTTAAAATAAAAACATTATTGGCGCATCTTGAGACAAAACAAAGGCACGCATATATTTTAAGATCCGTCAGTGCAAGTTTATTTCAGTTGAAACAGCTAAGATTTACATTTTAGTCTAGGACTACGCTTAACCCTTGTCTGTGAAACCGGGGGGTAAAGTACTTAATTATCATTTAATTGTACATTTAAATTTAATATATTTAAATGTACTAAATTGCATATTTGCAAATGTATATAAATACTACGTGACACGAGTTTCAACAAAAATTATCATCATGAATACTTGCATTCAGCGATACTTTAACTATATTTCAAATAAAATAGAAGTCATTATGAAATTAATATACATATGTACTTAAGTCCTACTTAAGTGGATCAAAAACACTTAAGTAATTACACTTAATATTGCACTTTTTTCACGCTCTGTCTCGATCATGTTTTGCTCTGAAGCGGGTCACATTAATGAAGTTCAGTGGCTTGTAGAGAGGGTTTCATGTTAACTTTTACCCTAATGTCTGGTCTAGTGGCCGATAATACTGCAGCCAGTGATTATAAACGACACAAACGTCTGAAACATTAAAGTCATCTGCTGATTTCAGTGACTGTGCTGTTTCTGTGCGCGGTGAACATGCTCAGATTGTGTGCTCGAGTTACACCAGTTAGATTTCCAAAGCAAATAATAAGCCAATATGATGACAAAGGAGAGAGAAACCAGTGGTTTATTAAATCCGTGCAGTTGAATATTCCCCTTCTTACTCGTGACCCAGATTCAAGACACAACGAGGCATTGAGTTTCACAGGTCTGTATCCAGATGAATAAGGAGAGGGACAGAAGTGACCAGAGCAGAGGATTCTGGGAGCTGGAGCACATGTGATCCGGTGCTTTGTTTGCTGTTTGCTCAGGA
>QVTF01001618.1:47500-75000 GCA_003573665.1 Oxygymnocypris stewartii | reverse complement strand
CCTTTCAGTTTATTAAAAAGCTATCTATCTATCTATCTATCTATCTATCTATCTATCTATCTATCTATCTATCTATCTATCTATCTATATAGGTAAAAAACTAAAGATAACGCCATAGTCGTATTTCTCTCCACACCTGACACGTATGTATTACACACTTAAAACAATTATAATTAATTACACAATGTTAAGTAATGAAATGAATGATGCATATGAATATTTGCTGAAAAAAAAACGTAAATCAATGTTTGTCAAAGACATTCTTGAGACAGACAAGTGAACCAGCGAACAGACAAATAGTGTTTAGAAGTCAAAATATTACCTCCCCCCCCAAAGCATAATTGGTTGTTTGTTTATATTTATTGCAATTGCATTTGTCAATAAATCAAATAATTAGGGAAATAAATAAATAACATGCAATACTTCTTTGAAAAGAGTATGTTGTGCTCTATGGTATGAACTGAATGACGTTGTAAATGTAGTCCTGTCGATCATCATCACAGAAGTATGTAAGCAGCAGCGATGTCTTTTCCAGCGTCCCTCCAGCCCCCCCCCCCCCCCATCTCTGTTCTAAGCTGCAGCACCTTATTCTGTCCAGTTCTGTCATCTGGGGGTTTGCTCAGAGCTGGAGACTGAGCCCCTCCTTCAAGAACAGCCAGCCACTTTAGTCAGGACCGGATGAGCGGATGAACTTACTCGCTCCCTGCGTCATCTGATGACGTCATGCACGTCTTCCCCAGCGCTGCGGATCCGTGTGTGTCTGTCACTTAATTACGAGCATTGTTATTACTGCTGATACGTTACTCTTTTCTCGTCGCTAATGGTATTTTTACTGTTGGTTTTTATTGTCAGCAGCTAAGCTGCATCTGCTGTGGCAGTATGAATGTACTGTTTGTTATTTGTCATGCTATTAAAGCACATTAATACTGAAACGGGGGGGGCTGGATGGCAGGCTGGCCTCACTGTGTGATCGACCATCTGCTCTCATCGACTCGACTCGCAGAGTGAAATAATGAGGAATGAGCGAGGAAATCAGAAAGTGTGTGAGGACGGCAAGAGTGGATGTTTCCGTTTACCTGCTCCACCTTTGCTCCGACGAGACTAATTAAACACAACCGCTACCTGTCTCTCTCTCTCTCTCTCTCTCTCAGTCTCTCTCTCTCAATTTAAATTTCAATTTCAATTCAATTTAAGTATGCTTTATTGGCATGACAAAAATGATACATTTGTATTGCCAAAGCAATTGCAGCTGGGCTGCTCACAGGTAGTGCACAATTGAATTAACAGAAATAAAAAATTAAAATAATAATAGTAATAGAACAAATATTTAAACCGTATTAAATGTGTAGTGCAAAATGAATGACTATTGTAAGTATGTGATAGAAATAAAAGTAAATAAAGTACAGTATAAGATTTACAGAGGCAAAATATACATTTAAGTAATATAATGGAGTAATATGTCATAATATAATCTACATGTGCTGGAAACATCAGCTCAGGGCAGACGGAGTGTCTTCTCTTCTATGGTGACAGAGAGACACATATTGAGCAGCAAACACACAGCAGGTCTTGTGTTCTCCGAGCAGATACGCTAGTTTCTTCTGGTCTGGAAGAGTTGTACATGTGGGATGGATCTGCTGTATTTTCTCTCTCTCTCTCTCTCTCTCTCTCTCTCTCTGTGTGTGTGTGTGTGTGTGTCTCTCTCTGTGTCTCTCAGTGTCTCTCTCTCTCTCTGTGTCTCTCAGTCTCTCTCTCTCTCTCTCTCTCTCTCTCTCTCTCTCTCTCAGTGTCTCTCTCTCTCTCTCTCTCTCTCTCTCTCTCTCTCTCTCTCTCTCTCTCTCCTACACAACATCCTGTCCATATGTTCTCTACACTCCACACACGCTCCCCAGCTGAGATAACTCCACCCACTAGCTGAGATGACTCCACCCATCCCATTAAATAACTCCACACTGCACGATGACTCAGACGCAGCAGAGTGAGATAATCTTGGCCCACTCTTCCTCACAAGAGTGCATGAGCTAGAGTCCCAAATGGGTTGTGTGATTATGTGAAGTTTTGGCGTAGTTTGGCATAGATGTCCGATTATGAACGAGTTTGAGCAAACACACATGATCAGTTGGTGCCATCATCAGTGCTCAGGGGGTTTGGGTTCAGAGCAGATCCCAAGAGTTTATTCATGAGTGTCCTCTGGCAGTCCTGTTCTCACTACAGACAGGTTAAGATATGGAGAGATATAAGCCTGTATCTAGACAGAGACAGATATTGGGCAGGAATGATCGTCTGTAGGAGACACCGAGGATGGATCAACAACCTGTGGCTCTTCATTTCAGTGAACCTGTGTGAGAGACACTGCCACTGTCCATTAGTCTGGACACCTGTCTCCTCCACAGACTCTTCCTCCAGACCCAGCTTGTTCATCGACTTCATCCTTCTACATTTCTGAATTGTTGTGGGCGTGGCTAAACAGGCAGTGATGTGGAATCGGTGGGCGTGGCTAAACAGGCAGTGATGTGGAATCATACTTGGATCATACTTTTTACTTGACTACATTTCATAAAACATATCGTTACTCCTTATAACATGCTCCGAGACGCAGAAGCAGTGTCTGATTCATAAACAAACTGATTATTTTCAATGAACCTGTTCAATCGGTTCACAAATCGCACCAAACGATGCATTCACGAATAGCAATGATCCGAGGTCGTTCTCGAGTCGACAACTCACTGATTCAAACGAATCGTTTAGAGCGAGTCTCCAGTGAACTGAACTCACGAGTAAGAGCCTGCGTGCGACTGATGCTGCAGAAAAGTAAGTTACTAATGTCAAATTTTAGGATTAATTATTGTAACTGAAAATCATATTTAGGTCAAAACTGTCAACATGTGGATCCTATCGCGAAATGCGGCAAAAAGTTCTACACGACTGTAATAGTGTGATTATGGTGTGTAAATGTCTATAATGCAACTAAAATAGGAATACTTCACGTTTTAAATTCAATTTGTGTCTACTTCGAGTAAGACTTTAGCTGGATCAAGATAATCAAAAATATGTTTATATGGTAGATTCTCAATCAGAGTATCATCTTAATCGTGTTAGTGTTAGTGTTAGGGGTGTGGAAGTGGAGATTTGCTTGGAGAAAGGTTTTTTTTTTAAGTCGTTGCTTTAGTGTTTCTTCTGACTCTTTGATTAGTGGGACCTGTCCCAAACATCACACTTCATGTGCTCTTGTGGACTTGTTCACCACAGACCCGTGTCCAATAGGTGCACAAGGCCTTAGAGCAGTGGTTCCAAGCCTTGTTCCTGGAGCCCCCCCAAAACTGCACATTTTGCATCTCTCCTTTGTCTTCCCATGTCAGGTTTTGGAGTCTCTGCTAATGAGCTGATGATCGGAATCAGGTGTGTTTGATAAAGGACACATGGAAAACATGCTGTGATGGGGGGGCTCTAGGATTGTGCCTGTTGTGGCAATTTCTTTCAAACAAACATCATCACTGAGTAAGAGACAACTCTGAGTCCAAATTATAGTAATAAAGGTATTTATTCTCTTGCAAGAGAGATCCTCGTCACCAATACACATCCGTGAGTCAGTGAGGAGAGATAAGGAGAAGCCGTGCCAGCCTGTCTTATAGTCCTTGCCTTCAAGGCCTTCTTTCTTCCCTCCCCTACAGGAGAGATACCAGTTTGTTTATCTATTAATGGGTATACTAGTTAAAGGGAGGCAAATGCCCCCCTGACCCCCTAGGCTATAAGTTGCAAATGCCCCCATGATGACCCCTTGACCATCTGCTTTCCCTTACCTCTATCACCTCTCAATCATAGTAAATCATCACACAAAGGGTTTTCTCACTGCAAGTGAGAAAACATATGAGGCATACATCTTGAATCTATGTTTCACTAAAGATTAATACACATAAGGAAAAATTCCTTTACATGCCGTAGAGTGTCCTGTTTGTCATTGTAGGATTCACTCAATGCACACGTCTGCCAAGCCCATAGTGTGGCAACATCTACCTGATAATCAAAGCTGCTAAATAGTGAAAGTGTGGGTTGAAAGGTGCCATTTGGGACAGGGTTTCTGTCACTAGTGATTGGTGAGCAGGAATCAGAAAACCTGGAGGAAATCTGAGTGATACAGAGTGCTTTGAGCGGGAAGGAGAGCCTCTATGGTCTGTTTGTTGCTTAGCGACACAAAACTTGTTGTTTTGGGGTCTCAGTATTTAAGCACTCTATTTAATTATTTGTCTATATAACTGTTATTGCCAATATTGCAATGGTGAGTTCTCCCATGCTTGCTTTTTGCAGGAATCTTAAAACAGACCTCCGATTACCATCTCAGAGCTTCATGCAGGCAGCAGACAGCGAGTCAGCTCGATTCCGAGACACAGTCCCACTCCCAGACTGGTGAAACTTACCAAGCATCTTGCGGCACACATGACATGACCTGAGCTGTCACTTGTGCTACTCCCCACCTGCTCAGACACACACTTCTGCAGTCGCACAATCTGTGGTCTTCCTGTCAGACGGCATGGGATTTGTCAGATCATGGAACTGTCCGCCTGCATCTCTCTCTGCAGAATTACGTCAACAGTCCTCACAGTCCTGTTACCATGTCCAGGTGACAATTTTGGCAGAATTGGCAGCTTGATTCTGGGCTCCAGTAGGAGATTTGGTGGGCTAGAACAGAGGCTTAAAGATATGAAGAGTCTGTGGTACTAGTCCTCCATCATTAGGGATGGATTTGGACCCTCTTTTTTACACCAAGACCAGGGCTCATATTAAAACATCATTTTATCTCTTCACCACTAAGAGTTATCCTAAAGAGCAGTAAAAGGTTTTAGCCAAGAGTTTTCTCTTAAAACCTATTCACAAAGCTGCTGAGGCAAACTTTTTTACTAAGGAATAGAGAGGAGTCTTAAGTTCAGAGTAAGGGGGCAGGGTTTACCTCGTTGCTAGTAACTATGCTCACAGTGATTGGCTGATAGTCTCTGTCAGAGATTTAGTCATTTGAATATTGTAGAGTGCAATAGTATGTTGCCATATTCAAATAAAGGTTTTAAAATACAAGTGTCATATGTTCAGCTATTTGTCAGCGTCTTATATGTATGCTTCTCATAAACAATTAGTGAATATGCATATAAACAGCCTTTTAATTTAACAGAGTAGAATAATCGTTGCTGATAGTAAGACATGCAAACTTAAAAGAAAACCAAACTGGGCGCTAGGACAGCTGTTGTTCTTGCCCAGCTGGTTAATGAATAAGTAAGTAAATTATATTTATAGAGCACATTGCAATTCAGCTTACACGGACCAAAGTGCTGTGCGATATAATCATAAAATAGCAAATAAAACAGAATTTGAATAAAAAATGAAAACAAGGATATAATCAAAGGAAAATTTGAAGTAGGGATAACCTCCAAACCAAAGGTGATACCTTTTTAAAAGCTCAATATCGTCAAATGTTTCTAAAATGTTTACGTTCTGAGGCAGATTGCTGGCAACAGTTATTTTAGGATAGTTTATGGCTTAAATCTTATCTTAGGAGTCCTAACTTTAGGACTGACACGCCCATTATTTTTAAGATTTTCTCCTAAATCAGCGAGTCATGAGCTACTTTTAGCCTTAAGATGTTTTGTGAATACGGGCCCAGATGTTTCCTTGAGCTCAGGGACTCTCATCAGAGAGAGACTCGTGTTAAACAAGTGATGGATGTCATCTGATCCCGAGCTCCTAATGGAGACTCTTTATTTGCTTGTTCACCTGCTCTGCTGTGATGTTCTGTGTAGTTCCTCTTTGTGTCTCATGCCAAACTAATAAAGACGTGGTTTAGTTTGGTTTGCTACTGCGGTCAAAAATGTGAAATAAATGGTTCAGCTTGGTGGGTATTTCTGATTGCGCTTATGCAAGAAGGGCTGTACCTTACTCCTGGGCAGCTTGTCTTCTGCGCTCCTTCTGGAGGCCTTGATGTTTTATCTTCTGGTTTACTTAGCTTTGCATTTGCTTAAGCTTCTCTCCATCCCCCTCCTAAAGGCTCTCAGCTCATTCAGTAGAGCCTCAGAGTTTATGGTATGTTGTATATACTCTCAGAATAAATGTGCAAAAGCTGTACCTTTAAGAGTTACAACACCTTGTCACTGGGACAGTATCCTCAGAGGGCCATCTGTGTACCCTGTTTACTCCTAAATGTTCAAAATAGTGCCATAAGGGTAAATAATGCTACTCTAAGACACTAATATGTAAATTTCAGGCAGTGCCGGCTGCTGGTCTTTCAAATAGGGGAAGTTCATTTTCGTCCAACATCATAAAAATTGTCCATTTATTTATACGTGAATTCTGCCCCACGTTCCTTTTCAAGAAAATGCTCTACTGTATGAATGAATGAATGAACAAACGATATTAAACTCGATGGAGAAAATGTGGGAATTAGGTTAAACTGAAACAAGGAATGTGGTGTATAATTGTGTGAAATGTATGATTAAAACTAGCCAAGCAAATACCAAGAAATAGGTTTCAGTAGTTTGTCTTTCGACTACACATCCGTGATGGGACTGAGCTCGAATAGCTTCAGCGTCAGCGACTTTTTACAGTACAAAATCGCTTTCAATCAAAAGGAGACGCAGTCTTTCGACAGACCCTCCAATCATCATGCAGAAGCCCAGAGTCCCGCCCACTCCTTCATTCACGCTGAGTGTCCGTGAGCTGGGCATAATCGCGGCGTATATCCAATGACCGTCTAGTTTCCAAGCACTGAAAAAACTGTTCAAATCAGCCCCATTGAAGTCAATAGACGCTCGGCTTCAACAGGGCAATGCACTGTGACGCTACGGGAATGCATGAGAGCCGACCTGTTATATGTAGCTGATTCTGACTCAACTCGTCTTCAAGATGAACGTGTCCGAATGCATTTTTAGTCAATACAATGTTAACACAATAGTACATATTTGACCATACTTTTTTGACACTATAGGGGAAGCTGAGCTTCCCTTGCAGTCTTAAATAAATCCCCACTGCTTTCAGGGGTAGGCAAGGTATAAAGGGTACTGCCCTAGGGAAAATCTGCTATACCCCGAAAGGCACAATTTTTGCATGGTGCAGAAACAGTACACTCATTAAGTTCCTCATGGTCACAAGATTGCTGACTGTGTTTAAACACTGACTGAAGCAAGAATCTAGTATAGAATACATCTTCTGGCAGACTGCAGTGAAGAAACTGGTGAAAGTTAAGATGAGTGACCCTAAAATACACCTCGCAGAACTTGGGAAACGTCTTAACAATGCTCTGGCCCATAGCAAGCACCTAGCATCTCGCTAATAACCACTTCAGACGTTTTAGCGATGGCCTGGAAACTCAGTAACTGTTAAACCGCTCTGATCTGGTCTGAACTGTCACACATAACCTTTAGATGCTCCATCAGTGCTGGAATAGAAAAAGATCTCGTTTCCACAAAGACTCACAATTTTCAACTGTCAGACATCTTTGTGGATATGAACAGAATTTGTCTTGAACTTATCATTTTTTATTATTTCTGTGGTTAATTTGTGCATCTGAACACCTACTGCTTTCGTCCCACAGCTGAGACTTTTAGACTCGACGGATTTCCTCTGTGATTTCTGTTTATTATTTGTTTCTGTTGCTCACCAGCAGACAGAGAACAAAGGAGTGAAAATAAAACAAATTATGGATATATATCTAAAAAAAGAAAACTGTAACACACCAAGACGTGTTTTACAGGAGTGCAAATTAAAACAGCATGAAAAATAACATCCTGATAATACTAGTTAAAAATGCTGGGTTTTCACACAACCAATTAACAGATGAGTTCGTGTTTTAACAGCTCATAAATCTGAGTTTTAAAACCAATAAAAGTTGGGATCTGTAGCTGACATCAGTGTATTAAAATTAATATTTGGTACACATGTATTCATGTGCCTGTTTTCTCATCCTGAAGTAGTGATAACCCTGTATCATCAAGTCATATGCCTTCAGATAAATAGTTATCTTAGCTTAATTCAATGTTTTATCAAATTCAAAGCCGTTCCACGCAGTTCTGCAGATTTGTCTCCAAAACCAGAGCGATAACAGTAGACTTCATCTGGATCTGCTGGTTTGGAAAATTTACCTTCGGCCAGAATGTCATTTAATTGTGTCATATTTTAAGCACATAATACACAAACATTGTTTTTAGCTCATTCTTGCTGAAAACGTCAAACATGTACTCTGTTCAAACTGAGAGCAGATCTCCTAAAGACTAGAGCCTGAGCGCATCTCAAACACTTGCTTTAAGGAGCCCAGAGGAGCCCAGAGGAGCACAGAATGCAGATTCCTGAAAATCCCTGCGATCCTCCTCTCTCAGCAGAAACACTGGGTTATTTAGCAGTTCATTATCCGGAGATTCAGCTGAAAGCACACACACACCGGTTTACATGCCCTTCAACATCAGCAGCATGATGTTTTCTTTATCTCAATGCTCTCGAGGCGTCATTAACCTGCATTCAGACTTTAAAGAAGGGTGACGGACACTGAGGTCAAGGGCTGAGCGAATCAATGACCACACTTTCATGTCTGATGTGACCTTTGACCCCGGAAGACAAAAGATTTCTTACACATGCACCGCATTATTTGATTGGCCATTGATGGCAGAGTTTCTGTAATTAAGATTATTTCACAGATCTAGCTGTCCTTGTGAAATAGAATGAGTAATTATTTGGTAATTATTAGTTTGAACTGAATGTAATGTTTTCTGACACTTTCTGAGAACGGCATGTTATTTGCAATTAAATGCATTATTGGTCAAATTGATATTAAATGCATTTAGCTGAACATTAGTGTTTTTAACCCACTTAAGTACATTTTTATATGCAATTTCATAATTAATTACATTGTCTTTAAAATACGGTTGATTTGCTGATTGTACTGACTAAACTAACATAATGTATTTACATATGTAAATGTAGTGTAATTTAATGCATTTAAAATATATAAATGTTTACAATGTAAAGTCGAATAACACACTATATTTAAAACTATAATTAAGTACTTTAATATGTTAGTCAACACATGTACTTAAGTAAAACTAGTCTTTTGATTTTATTACAAAATTGCACTTTTTAAAAGTGTACTTAAGTGTGTTTGGAGCAGTTGTAAAGTGTCTCTCTTTAAGTCACTTAAGTGGCCTTTCGTTTCATTAACATTGTATTATCTCCAAGTACAGGTTTGTAAAACTAATTTTAAGATTTGAAATACACTACAAGTGCACATTCAGTACAGTTAAAGAGTTAGTTCACACAAAAAATTAAAATGATGTCATTAATTACTCACCCTCATGTAATTCCAAACACGTAAGACCTTTGGGTAACACTTTATTTTAAGGTGTCCTTGTTACGCATCTTACATGTACTTACTATTATAATAACAATAAATTATGCATAATTACATGCAAGTAACCCTAAACCAAACCCTAACCTTATAGTAAGTCCATGTAGTTAATTAATATCACTCAGTGCTCAAAAGTATAATTACACAATAACAAGGACACCTTAAAATAAAGTGTAACCGACCTTTGTTCATCTTCAAAACACAAATTAAGATATTTTGATTAAATCTGAGAGCTCTCTGACCCTCCATAGACAGCAAGGGCACTACCACAATTAAGACATTGGCAAAATAGTCAATATGACATGTGCATGTTTTCCTTTAAGATATTTTATAATATATAATTAAGATATTTTGGATGAAATGGTGAATGTAAATGTGCTGTTTACATTCAGCTTTTGGATCTCGGCTCTCGGATTTAATCAAAAATATCTTAATTTGTGTTCTGAAGCTGAATGAAGGTCTAAAAGGTTTGTAACGAAGTGAGGGGTGAGTCATTAATTACAGAATTTATTTTTTTGTCGATTTATCCCTTTAAGTGCACTTATTTTTCACAAGGGTCAAAACATTCTTCTGCCGGTGAATATCAAGTTTGCTTCCTTCAAAAAACACTTCATGTTATCTTTAAGATATTTGAGATATTTGAAGCTCACAAACTTTGTCAAATGCTGCGACTAATTCTCCAGCTCTGATTGGCTCAGACAGATGGAAGGAGGGCCAATCAGAGATGATCTGAGACTCCAGCAGTCCTGAGTTCAGAGCGGATCAGAATTAACCAGAGTTATTAGAGTAACACACACGCATGACAGAGCTTATCTGTCTGTGTGTGTCACGCTGGGGAATCTTCTATCTGGTGTTGAAGGGAGTCATTCATCATCAGACTCGATGAATAACACATTACAACACAGCATCATTACTCACATGAACACACACTGTCTGTCTCGCTCTCTCAGTCTCTCTGAATGGAGGAGAGATCACCACGTGTTTCGGAATGAATAAATCATAACCACTTGCTCAGAAACTCTCTGCAGCTCTCGTCAGAACAGACGAGTGTTTATTACAGGATCAGAAACCCGTCCAGAAAAACACTTGTGTTTCTCTTCTTGTGACTTATTAAAGAAATAGTTCACCAAACATAATTATTCTGTCATCAGAAGCATGAAGAGAAGTGCGTTTGATTGCAATGTGTACTTAAACTATATTTTATATTTAAAAAAAGTGCAGATAATGTAATATGAATGAAATAAAAGACCACTTAAGTGACTTGGCACTTTCGTGACTGTTTCTAAAGTCACTTAAGTACACTTGTATCAAAAAGTGACCTTTGTGATAATGTCAAATTAAAAGTTTAAAGTACATTTTAAATCATTTGTTTTGACGTGAAAATTATTTTATTATTGTAAATAATATGCCATAAAATGTCTTAAATATTATTTCACAAAGTACATTACATACATAAGTGCTTTTTATATTATGACATTTTAATCATATTTAGTCATGATTTAAATAAATACACTTATGTTATATTTTAATGTGAAATGTAATCTATAATAGATGTCTATTTAATTGCAATTAACATGCGGTTAATTCTGAAAAGTTAACATTGTTCACACTTTCGTGAAAAAGTGAATTCTTGTATATTTTTATAATTTTTTCAATGAGTTTTAAATTATGTTTGAATGAGGTACACTTTTTGATGTTTAATTTGTTTAAATGTTAAATATAAACTGTTATTAACATGCATTTAAGCATTTAAAAAAATACATTAAATTCACACTTAAGTATATTATGTCTCTACTCTTTTAAAAGTATGCTTAAGCGCACTTAATGCTTAAGTGCACAAAAGATGTCTTCAACGTACTGTTTTCATGCCAGAAGACGACGACGCCATACGACTCATGCTCTATATTTCATCTCTGAAATCACTTGATTGTTCACTGGAGATCTTTCCCTCCTCTGAAGCTCAGAGACGCCTCATGCTATCACATATATGACGTTTAGCTTTAGTCTCGGCTGTAAATGCGTCACTGAACACACAAGCTGAGCTGCTTTTCTCTGGACACAAACACTCAACCTGGACGCTCTTCTAAACTCCTCTGATCTGTTTGAGTGTTTGAGATGATCGCGCCGCAAATGTTTCTATTTTTGCTGTCTCTCGCGAGAATGAGCATTAAAAAATGCATTGGTTTTCTGAGCCATTTAATCATCAGATCTTTATCACACGGCCCCTGAACACATCCATAAACACTGACCAAAAATACACAGCTAATCTCAGCGTTTCAACACATTATCAGCATGCAATGGACTCTTTTACAATTTGAAAATATATATATATATATATATATATATATATATATATATATGTATTCCCATACACAGACCAGAAGGCATGCCAGAAAAGATTGATTCAGAAAATCAGAAAATGCAAATTTTTGTTAGTTGTTTTTATATTATTTGGAGATGATCAAATGTTCAGTTTTGAGTACATTGTCATCATGTTTTGCTGCTGTCTGACAGTCAAATCAAGGTGTTATTTTACCGATATTTTTATATTATTGAAAAATATTTGATTTAAAAAATATATATTTTGTGTTTTATTAAATTTTTGTAATTCTGTTTAGCTATTTTTATCAGTTTTAGTCATTTTAGTACCTTAACTTATTTTTATTTGGGTTAGTTGGCAAGGCAGCATTTGTAATTTTTATTCATATTAATATTTTAATTACTGATTTTTTAAATAGGTTTCAGTTTATTTAAAGATAAAAGTTTGAGAAGCCCTTGTGCGGAGCTCTTTTACCAGAATCTAGAGATGAAAATGTTCAAATTATGAGATGAATTATTTATTTTATTGACTAGTTTAAAGCATTATCCTGCATTTAAAAATATTTTATGAGCAGCTGCAGTGAGATTCATGAGATCAATGCCGCAGAGCAACAAAACGATTGGAAACTGCTAATAACCACATTAAATGGAAATATGTCATGTTTTTAACCAATATGTGTTTTAATGCTCAGTCTGTAATTATAATCCATCTTATTTATTTTCTCAAGTGGACTTCATTGACCCCTGATGATCTTGATCTGATACTCATCTGAGAAATGATGAACTGTATTCACTGTGATCTGAATGTCCTTTCATTCACACACGTTACACACTTACATTAGTTTCATTGGGGGAATTATAACTCTGAGGAAATAATAGTAAGAGACCAGAGACTGCAGGACCTGACAATAAGTGTATGCATTAATAAAGAGTTAATAAGAAGAAGCTGAGAGTGAAAGAGAAAGTCCTGATAGATGCTCGACTTGAGAACAGAGACTTAACGATATAAAGGGACCACATTTAAAGAAATACCCATAAAACAGAGTATGCTTTGGTCTGTTTGATGACTCTCTACAACTGCTCAGTAAACTACTGCTTTATTAATAACCTCAGAACAGACACACACAGAGCGAGGCGGGTCTCTTGTACTGCTGTCGCATGAATAATTTGTGTACGAGACGTGTTTCATGAACTCACCAGCACCTCTGATATCCCCGGTGCTCCGCTCTGAATGATAACGCCGCAGTGGATTGTGGGACGTTTGGGAGCGTCTCTGTTACACCTGAACTCCTCTGTAACGCTGCTGCATTGATCTGGGACTGTCGTCTGGAAACTTGACCCTCCTGCTGGATTTGTCTGGAACAACATCTGCAGCGCTGGATGTATGCAGATGAGATCTTTGAGAGAAGTCTCCATCCATCACACACACTTCATCTGTTACCAAACGTTAAATATGAAGAGCAGACACCGATGTGCTTTAGCCAGCCAGCAGTAAATAACATTAGAGAGGCGCTGATGGGATGGAGAGAGAAATCAGCAAGCAGACTTGACATGTTTTAGCATATTCAAAAAGCACATATGTGACCCTGGAGCACAAAACCAGTCATAAGGGTCCATTTTTCAAAATTGAGATTTTTATATCATCTGAAAGCTGAATAAATAACCTGTTATGATAAGACAATATTTGGCCGAGATACAACTGTTTGAAAATCTGGAATCTGAGTGTCATGAATCTGGTTACCACTCACTCTACTGCACATCACCCATGGACTACATCTCCCATCATGCACTGCACTCACACATTCCCGTCCACCATTACACCAATCACACAGCTGTCACCATTCACTCATCAACCCTAATTGCCTCACCACACCTGCACCTCATTCACTCACTCACATAAAAGCAGCACACAAACACTCACTCACTGCGAAGTCTTGTTTTGCCCTGGCTACATTTCTGAGCGTTCTTCCCCGTATCTGTTATCTCTGTGTGTGACCCCGGACTGCCTGACCGACCTTGGACTTCTGAACCTGTGCCTGTGACCTCGACCCCTGCCTGGTATTGTTTACGTCTCTGCTCTGCCTCCGATATTCCTGTTATGCCCTCTGACCATTGCCTGTGTGATTCTGCCTCTGTCCAATAAATATATATTACTGCACTTGGATCCCCTGCCTTTGACCAGTCTTTACACTGAGAGTGCAAAAAATCAAAATATTGAGAAAATCACTTTTAAAGATGTCTAAATGAAGTTCTTATCAATGCATATTATTAATCAAAAATTAAGTTTTGAGATATTTACGGTAGGGCAATTAGAAAATATCTTCATGGAACATGATCTTTACTTGATGTCCTAATGATTTTTGGCATACAATAAAAATCTATCATTTTGACCCATACAATGTATTTTTGGCTATTGCTACAAATATACTCCAGAGACTTAAGTTTTGTGTTCCAGGGTCATATATTATTATTATTAATAGACTCTGAACGGCCTGAAATAAAAGTGTTTCTGAGATTGCAGTTCTGCAGGAATTGTTCCTAGGGGGGGTAACAATGCATAATTAAAAAAGAGAGTACTTATTATGGAAATAATAGCCTAGACTTTAAAATGATATACTTAGGTGTGAACTGAAGGTTTCCAGACTCAATTGCATGTTAAATGTATTATAGTTTAAATTAGCATTAAATGCAATTAAAGCTGAACTTTAGAGTGTTTTGACCCACTTAAGTAGGACTTAAGTATCTGTCACGAATCTGGTTGCCATTCCACCACATGGACTCTTGCACCACACTACAGCTGCACATCACTCCACCTCAGACTACAACTCCATCATTCACTGCACTTACGACACACACACTCCCAGCTGATTGCACTAATCATTCATTGCACTGATCACACAGCTGCACCCCATCACCCACTCTATATAAGCTTTGGACTCCATCTCATTCACTGCGAAGTCTTGTTTAGCCCCGTCTGACATTTCCGAGCGGTTTCCCTGAGTGTGTTTCCCTGTGTGTGTTTCCCTGTGTTTACCTGGACTGCCTATACAACTCTGACCATTTGCTGCCTGCCTTTTGACCCTGCCTGCCTTTTGATATCCTCTCTGTCTGCCGCCTGCCCTGACCTTTGCATTGCTCCTGTTGCTGATTCTGCCTTGCCTTCGCTACACCTGTTACTGTCTTTGAACCTTGCCTGTCTGACCTCTTATATTAATAAAGCTGCATTTGGATCTCAACGCCCTGACCCCTCTCATTACAGAATCTTTATATGTCATTTCATAATTACATCTCCTGTCTTTGTAATATGGTTAAAGTTCTGTCGAATGTACTGAAAAACATTTACAATCGACTAAAATACACTTAAATTAAATTTCTATTGAAACTTGTCATATATTTAAATATTTGTAATGATGAAGTTGAAATTAAATACATGTAAAATCTATTAACTTTAAATTTAATATTAAATGATACACTACACTTAAAATTATAATCAAGTCATCACATCTGCTCCAAGTGTGTACACTTGGATGGGTTAAATGCAGAGAACACATTTCACTGCTCATTATACTCTGTATAATTGTGTATGTGACAAATAAAGCTCATCCGAGCTTAAAAAAAAAAAAAAAAAAAAAAAAAAAAAAAAAATCAGAATAAGTGAACTTCTTTAAAACATTGATTTAAAATGTACTTTCAAGTGAGTCTTTTGATTTGACGTTATTATAAAGGTACATTTTTTAAAGTTTGCTAATGCGTGTTTAGAAACACAGTCATGAACGTCTCTCTTTGAGTCACTTAAGTGGCCTTTGTTTCATTCAAATGTTTTTTTTTGTTATATATATATATATATACTTGTAAGATTTGAAGTACACTACAAGTAAACATCCGATACAGTCAAATACTCTTCTGGTAACACTTTATTTCAATGTGTCCTTATTACACGTTACATGTACTTACTATTATAATAACATTAAATTATGCATAATTACATTCATGTAACCCTAAGCCAAACGCTAATCATATAGTAAGTACATGTAGTTAATTAATATTGCTCAGTACTTAAATGTATAATTACACTGTAACAAAGACATCTTAATATAAAGTTTAACCAATCTTTTCCACAATATTTCTTCCACCTCTGGAATGACTTTTCCTTTTCTCTGATGTCAGAGATTGTTCAGTTTTTTTGCTGTTTTCGGTTCAGAGGAGAGCGACGGATGCTATGCAAATCTGTGTGAACAGATGGACAGAAGTGGAGTGACTCCACATTGAAGTGAAGTGTAAACGCGTGTGTTCGTGTCGTACGAGCGATGATGGACCGACAGCGCTGTCAGTGTTTGTTCTTCTACCGATGTTTCTTAGAGATCGGGAATGATGATGTTCACTAGATAGACAGCTGAAATCACACGCATAGCAAAGTCATCACTGTCCTCCACCAGAAGAAAGAAACTCTTACAGATGTTCCTTGTTTTAAGCATAAGTCGTTTCACACAGTTCACCCCTCGTTATTTACACTACATGCGTGAATCGGTGGGCGGGGCTAAACTGGCAATGCTGTAGAAACGGTGGGCGGGGCTAAAGAAGCAGCAATGTGGAATCGGTGGGCGGGGCTAAACTGGCAGTGCTGTAGAAACGGTGGGCGGGGCTAAAGAAGCAGCAATGTGGAATCGGTGGGCGGGACTAAAGAGGCAGTGATGTGGAATTGTTGGGCGGGGCTAAAGAAGCAGCAATGTGGAATTGGTGAGTGGGGCTAAAGAAGCAGCAATGTGGAATCGGTGGGCGGGACTTAACAGGCAGTTATGTGGATTTGGTGGGCGGGGCTAAAAAGGCAGTGATGTGGAATCGGTGGGCGGGACTAAACAGGCAGTGATGTGGAATTGGTGGGCGGGGCTAAAAAGGCAGTGATGTGGAATCAGGGGGGCGGGACTAAACAGGTAGTGATGTGGAATCAGTGAGTGAGGCTAAATAAGCAGTGATGTGGAATCAGTGGGTGGGGCTAAACAGGTAGTGATGTTGAATCGGTGGGCGGGCCTAAAATGGCAGTGATGTAGAATCGGTGGGCGGGGCTAAATAAGCAGTGATATGGAATCGGTGGGCGGTGCTAAAAAGGCAGTGATGTTGAATCAGTGGGCGGGACTAAACAGGCAGTGATTTGGAATCGGTGGGTGGGGCTAAACAGGCAGTGATGTCGATCTTCTTCTGCAGAGGCGGTGCTTATCCACACTATTACATCATAGAGTGTCACATTCCATAAGCTGTTGTTTTGGCAGGCTGCCAGTAAAAGCTAGTTTTAGACTAACAACAAAGTTTTGAGTTCTGAAACTTGCAGGATGTTTTTATAGTACAATGACCTGTTATATGTCAAAATATCAAGGGAATTTTGCTTCTCAGTTCATGGCCCCTTTAATATGTGGATATTGGACAGAAGTTTCCAGCGTGTGATCATGTGATGAGTGCTTTCTCTCAGCTGGTGTTCATGCAGCGATTTAAGTGGATCTGAGTTCGATACGGAGGTCAGGAGGAGTTTCACCAGTGCTTGAAACACTTTATTGTGCTTCTCAAGACATTTCACCCCTTTAGACCCGTTTAAGATCATCAAACTGCTTCGAAAAGCACTTCCGAGCCAGTGTGAGAATGTGTGTTTCTGGAGAGATTTGGAGTGTGTGTGTGTGTGTGTGTGTGTGTGTGTGTGTGTGTGTTTGACCTATCGTTCATTATGCCAAACCTGATCTGACCTCCACACGCATTATTCATCCCTTACACACACACACACACACACACACACACACACACACACACACACACACACACACACGCACACTCACACACACACACACACACACACACACACACACGCACACTCACACACACACACACACACACACACACACACACACACACGTGTGCTAACATTAACTGACGTACACGAGCAAAAACAGGACAATACATTATACTATAATATAATAATGTGTGAAGACTGCAGATACATCTAATAACTGATGAGTTTGGCTCGGTCTGTGTTGTAAGTGTTTAGCTCTCTGTGATATAACCTGGTTTAGATATCGCACTAAATGTGTGTGATGTGAAGAGATTTCACACATCCCGCTTAAGTGAAAATTAAAAATTATTTTTAACACCTTGTTTCCAGGCTTTCTCCTGTAGATTAACGGATTCTCATTATCGTTACGGCGCGTGAGAGAGATTTCATTAACCCCACGCTTTAATTAGGAAGGTGTTAAAATCCAAGTAATGGAACAGAGAGAGAGAGAGAGATTACAGTTATTTAATTAAAATATGTATCCTTTATTAAGACATTACATCACTTTTTCAAAGCCAAAAAGAATGAATAAATATACAGTACAACAAAATAAAAGATAATTTATCCTAATTCACATATAAAACCATGATTGTATTAATTTCAAGAAATTTTTGGAATTGAGCTCCAGTCTTGTGACGCTGGAGATCTTTGAGCAGGTTTGTATGGAGCTCTACTTGTGGCTCATTAATTAAAAACCACTGTCGCTGTAAAGCCCATGTTCCCGCAGGGCTCATGTGACACGACTTCTTAATTACAGGTGATGTTCCCAAACCGACTCAAACCAAACTCCTCCCGACTCTTTCCTCTTCTGTATCTGAAAAGATGCAGCTACAGTACTTCATCACGAAACTTTCCGACAAACTGCTGATCCAATTCCCACAAGAGAAGCGACTGCTTCAGCAGAGCGTAAACCAGTTCCTGATTTTAATATGGCGTAATCAAAAAAGAGTCAATCTGCATACAGTAAGTCTGTTTTCTCCAGACACAATGGCTCCTGGAGCTACTGGCTCCGATCATGAGGTCCTGCGTTTAGTAAACAGATAAACAGAAGCTACAGTACACCAGCTAAATCCAGACTCTTGTAATCTATTAAAATAAGGCCAAATTCAGTCCCATAATACCCGCAGGTGCCAGCGGTCCATCAGAGCAGCTCGTCCCAAAAAACTCTACATGTTCCCATGATGTCTGAGGGACGAGTGAAATGACTCAAAATATGTTAACCACGCCAGGTAAACCCTCCGAATTTAACTCAACATGTTACAGTTTAAGTCTGTAAGTATTCAAAGAGAGGCACTTTCATGACTGTTTCTAAAGACACTTAAGTACGCTTTTAAAAAGTGACATTCTTAATAATGTCAAGTGAAAATATTTACTTTTAAGTGCATTTTAAACCATGATATTTTAATAAGCTTGTTTAAAGTACATTTATTTGTATGTGTTAACTAACATACTTAAGCTTATGTAAAGCGCTTGATTAACATTTTAACTTTAGTGTGTTATTCGACTTTACATTTCAAATTTATATATGGACTAAATTGCAGCTTCATTTAAATATACGTTTCAATAGAAATGACAGTAAAATATATTTTAGTTTATCATAAATGTTTTTCAGTACATTCAGCAGTACTTTAACCATATTTACATTTAGACCTACAATGTATTACATACAATATAATTATGAAATTACATATAAAGATGTACTTAGGTCCTACTTAAGTGTATCAAAAACTGCATTAAATAGCAATTTAAATTATAACTTTTCATATAATTGCAAATAACATGCAGTTACGTATCTCAAACATTACATTCAGTTCACACTTAAAGTGTATTTTTTTTAAATGTATATAATAATTAAGTACTTTTAGCAGGATAATTACTCCAGCACTGCGAATTAGTTATAACAACTTAAATATCCGATTTAACGAAACTAAAGTAAAGTTAACTGAACTGAAGTTATAATTTCATGTAAGACTTGAACACTTTGTCGGAACAACACATTATTGCTTATTATAATGTTGAATCTGAAGTTGTGATGACTAATTGTTTACAGTCATTTTGCTGCTTAAAAGCTTCTTTCTGCATTAACAGTCATTCAGCATTAACAGTAATTTATTGTAATTAATTTGCTAATATTTAAGACAGATGTCTTTTACATATAAAGTATGTAATATGCTCCTGATGTGTTTTAGCAATGAAAGTGATGTTTGCTGTCATTCAGATGCTGACGCTAGTGAGATCAGAGCTGCTGGTGAACTTACACACACCGATAGAGTAACATTACATTACAGATGTTTACCTGCTTAAACATCCTCATTACCAGTGTGTGTGTGTTGAGTCCTGTTGGATCGTCCATGCATAATGGATGAGATCTGTATGAGGTTAAGTGTTCATAATATGCATAAGCTCTCTGCTCCTCACAACATCACAGCTAATGAGGACTTCCCTGTGTGTGTGTGTGTGTGTGTGTGTGTGTGTGTGTGTGTGCGTGCGTGCGTGCGTGCGTGTGTGTGTGTGCGTGTGCGTGTGTGTGTGTGTGTGTCCTAAATAAATACTCATAAACATCAGAGTAACACTGAATAATTAATATGAGGCTTGATTAGAAGACTTGGATGAGATTAATTTCGAGACCTGAAGTTCAGAATGAGATGATGAATTATTGATTATTGATCATGTGAGCTGGTGAAATATCACTTCAGGTTCCCTGCTGCTTGTGAGGAGGAAAAATAAATAAATAAAAACTGCTGAACAGACTTCAGATGAACCGATCAGAGCTGAACTGAGAACATTTACCAGACAGACGTATTTCTTTCTGACCATGATTTTGTTTTGATTTTGTTCTTTTTCAAAACATATGTTGTTGTTTCTATGGCTTACACAACGATTTATCCAAAGCGACTTACAGTGCATTCAGGCTATACATTTTTTTCATCAGTATGTTCCCTGGGAATTTAACCCACTACCCACTGCTAACGCAATGCTCTACCACTGAGCCACAGGAACACATTTCAGGTTTACATAAAAATACTTTTTGTAGTTTGAGAGGTTACGGTTTATTTGTTTTTTTACAGTGTAATTATACATTTAAGTACAGAGTAATATTAGTTAACAACATGCACTTACTATAGGATTAGAAATAATTTATGGTTATCTGCATCTGCATGTAATTATGCATAATTTACTGTTACTATTTTATAATAGCGGTATTTACTGTTATTTACATAATTTAGATAATTTACTTTTATTATTTTTATGTAACATAACAGATTGTAAAATAGTGTTTCCAGTGTTAGTTACCACCAACAGTCTTTTATATATGTAGCTTTAATAAAAAAATGATATATTTATATATATATATTGTTCATTTTTGTTCAGTTTATTTTAATGGGACTTTATTTCAATTCCCTATCTGTCGGTCACTGCGAGTTATGTCGTGATGTCCCTAGGGGATTCCCTTGGGAGCCCCAATCATCTCTGACTTTATGAGAAAACGCCAATGAATATTGGCAAGTGGATTTTGCATACCTGAGCCACTCCCCGTGCACATCAGAAAATCAGCTAGTGCTCCGGGAGATCTGAGGGTTAAAGTGAGAGCCTTTCCTCCGGGCCAGTCCCCACGGACCTTTCGCTCCTCCCGCAGCAGCTGTTCTTTGCGGCTCCCCGGTGATTCTTCTGTGCCGTCTCACGGCATGCCCAGCGTTTCATTCGGCGCTCCGATAGAGAATCAGATGTCGATCGCAGCATCGGGGGATGGGCAATCTTCCTCTTAGGATGAAGATTCAGCGGGACTGCCCTCTTTGGGTGTCGTGGCCGCCACCGAATTGGACCCAGAGTTGATGGTCATGCTTTCCCAGGTCATCGCGAGCATCGTGCTGGAGGCATGCACACCTCCCACGCCCTGGCCTGGTTCCTTTCCTCCCAGAAGTGCATGAGGAGCCGATGAAGTTGTGGACGGCTCCTTTTAATGACCAGAAGCGGCTCGTCTGCCTCCCCCATCCTCGCTACATTCGATGGCGGGGCGGAACAAGGGTTATGATGACATTCCCCAGCCAGACAGCGCGGTCTCTCGGAAAGGCGATGTCCACACTTTTGGTCCAAGAGTGTCATCTGTTGCTCAGTTGCAACGAGCGATGTTGACAAAGTGTGCTTTCTCGATGCTCCCATCTCCCAGGCTGGACTGTTCGGCAACATTGTTGTGGACTCTGCCCAGAAGTTCTCGGCAGTACAGAAGCAGACAGAGGCACATCGTGCCCCAGTGTGATGCACCATCTGCCACTGCTCCGCCGCAGGGCAAGCCCCAGTCTGCTCATCGCGGTGGGCGCCCTTCTGTGTCCTCCAGAGCTGCCTGTGTTGAATCGTGCCCCGTGTTGAATCCTCACCTAGGCCGGCATGTTGATCCTCTCATGGGAGTGTGGCGCCCCGTGTCCCAGCTGGCCCCGATATCATTCTTGGAGGCGATAAAGAGGCCCTGATTCAGACAACCCGGAGATGTAGGAAGTTGCTTGATCTCAGGAGATGGCGAGGACAGTGCCGCTCCTTCCCCAGAAGGAGGTCAGGGGGAGAATCATTTCATTATGTTCTGCCGCTGGCTCAAGATCCAGGGGTAACCACATTCTCAGGTTCTCAGACTCCTGGACTGACAGTGTTCGACGCGTTGCCTCCTCACTCTCGCCTGTGATGCCCCTTTTGCCAGCAGCCAAGAGATTCCAGTTGGGAGACACGATGACTCTCCACACATCTCTGGCCAGTCCACCTGGGGACCTGGGGAGTTCAGCGGGGATGTGTTAGAACACGATGCCTTCTGTACAATCCAGCTCTGCTCCCCTCCGCTGCACCACCGATTGTCGATTGTCGTATGTCGATTGTCCCTTTGGTGCCACTCGCACAGAGTTTGGGGGTGTGGCTTGCGCTGCCCAACCCGTCCTGCTGGCTCATTCGCACAATCCGACTCGGCTATGCGATTAAGTTCGCCAGGCGACCTCCCAAGCTCAGCAGCGCTCTCGAGACTTCGGTGGCAGTCCAAGACTCACTTGTCTTGTGCAAGGAGATTGCTGTCCTACTGGAAAAGGATGCAATTAAGCCGGTCCATCCAGCTGAGATGAGTCAGGGGTTTTACAGTCCTTACTTCATCATACCTAAGAAAGGCGGTTGCCTTTGGCCAATCCTGGATCTGCGAATCTCGAATCGGGCCCTTCTCAAACTCCCATTCAAGATGTAGACGCATCAACGGCTGTCTCGTACATCAACTGGCAGGGTTTTCTACGATTACGTTGCATGTCACAACTCACACGCCATCTCCTCCTCTGGAGTCGGACACAGCGCAAGATGCAGCATACTGCCCACATCCTGGGGGAGCTCAATCGTGCAGACTATCTGCTCTCATGATAGCTCATGTTCCCTGGAGAATGGCGACTCCATCCCGAGAGGAGGTAAACGAGGTAAACCTGGTTGCCTCCCACGAATCCTCCCACGGCCAGTTTTATGACTCCCTGACCGAGGCCCCCTCGGCACAGACACACTGGCGGACAGCTGGCCTTGAATTTTACGCAAGTTTGCGCTTTCCCAATGAGCCTTCTCGCACAGACCCTTTGCAAGGTCAGCGAGGATGAGGAACAGGTCCTGCCGGTTGCACCGTCTTGGCCCACCCGGACCTGGGGTTCAGAACTCTTGCACTTCGTGACAGCACATCCCTCTGAGGAAGGGCCTCCTTTCTCAGGGGCACGGTACCATGTGGCACTCGTGTAAAGATCTGGAAACCTCCATGTGTGGTTCCTGGATGAGACGTGGCAGACTTGAGTGTTTTGTCCACCAGCGATGGAAGAAACTTTCACTCAGGCCAGAGCCCTCTCTATGAGGCGAGCTCTTGCCTTGGGTTGGAGTCTGTTCATTATCAGCTGTTTTTCTTGCCAAGAAGACCCCCGAAGGTGCACGGTTGGAGTAGTGCTTTCTTTCCTGCAAGAGAAGTTGGAACGTAGGCTGTCACCCTCTACCTTGAAAAGTGTATGGGGCTGTTATTTTAGCCCATCACGATGCAGTAGATGGTCGATCCCTGGGAAAGCAAGATCTCATCGTCAGGTTCCTGAGGGGTGCCATGAGGTTAAATTCCCCTAGGCCACCCCTGGTGCCCTCCTTGGATCTCTTTATAATCCAGGCTGGACTTCAGAGGGGTCCCTTTGAGCTGCTGGACTCAGTTGAGCTTAAGTCCCTGTTGGCTAAGCCAGTGCTCATGACCGTGCTCACTTCCATCAAGAGGGTCGGGGACCTCCAAGAATTTTCGTTGAGCTAAGAGTGCCTTGTGTTCGGGTTGGCCTACTCTCACATCACCCTGAGACCCGGCCTGGATACGTGCCCAAGGTTACAACCACACCCTTCCATGTTCAGGTGGTGAACCTGCAAGCACTGCCCTCAGAGAATGCAGACCCAGCATTGGCTTTGTCCTGTGAGAGCGCTGCACATTTATATGGACCGCACCCGGAGCTTTAGGTGCTCTGAGCAGCTCTTTGTTTAACACGGAGGTCAGCAGAAAGGGATGGCTGTCTTCAAGCAGAGGTTGGCCCACTGGATAGTGGCACATTTCCTCTCTGGCAGACATCTGTAGAGCTGTGGGCTGGGCGACACTGAACACCTTTGCGAGATTTTACAGTCTCCGCGTTGAGCCAGTTTCTTACCGTGTGTTGGGTAACAGGTAATTAGTGGGGTTAGCTGGCCGTTTTCACGCTTGCTGTGCAATTACCCCTCACCCGGGGATGCGAGCGCCTTTTTTTTACTCCCCCAGTAAAGTTCCCCGGATGGCGAGTACTGGTGTCAGCTCGCCCGGGTCTCCGGTCAACCCCTGTACTGTGCACGGGCCGTGTACCGTATGGCCTGATTCCATTCGGGTAATCCAATATGTGTATTCTTCCACTGTAAGGTTTCCCTCATGGTAAACCTGTGTCTTCACTTTCATAGAGTACTTTATCAGGCTCTGCTGGCAGCTCTCCTCCCTACTCCTAGGTAGGACCTGCCCCAGAGTCCAGTCATATGTAGGACTGCCACAGGCCTGGGACAGTCCATATCAGTGTCTCCACATGTTACCTCTCTATGGGCAGGATGTGGCCTCTGAAGTGTCCTTCTCCGGAAGGCTCGCTTCCCTGCCGTTACTGCCAAGCTGTAACAATAAATAGGAAAGACTTGAAGCTATCTTTCACTGAAGGTCAAAATCCCTTCCGATTTCTGTGGGAATAGGAACAGCAGCATGACCATCTCCACGGGTGAGTACATTTCCATGTACTCACCTGTGGTCCCTGCGGGTACCAAGGTCAGATAATTTGTGCTGGGATGATGGGAAGGTTACGACCTTTGCATGGCATTTATCTGTCACGCGCTTGCTTGTAAACATCTGCAATGCCATAAGGTTGTGACAGGGTTTCAGGTTGTGTCGCTTTCCATAGACCCCTAATATCATCATGACATAACTCGAAGATAGGGAACATCTTGGTTACGTATGAAACCCTCGTTCCCTGAAGGAGGGAATGGAGATGTTATGAACCCATGTCACAATCTTGAAACCATCGCTGGGTGCCAGAGACAACTCGGTTCCTCAGCGTAAAACCTGATTGGATGCACCTGTCGCCTATTCTCACCCGTATGCATGGGGAGTGGCTCAGGTATGCAAAATCCACTAGCCAATATTCATTGGCGTTTTCTCTTAAAGTCAGAGATGATCAGGGCTCCCAAGTGAAACCCCTAATGTCATCAAGGCATAACGTCTCCTTTCCCTCCATCAGGGATCGAGGGTTACATACATAACCGAGACATTTCTATTTCTTAAGTTTTCCGACACAAGCATTCCTGAAAGAGTCATCAGATAAAATTTAAATATAAATAAATATCCTCATACAACAGTTACAGCAGCAGTGTTTTTGTGTCTCAGACAGACATCATACTGAAGGCTGCTTTGCTCAGTGACGTCTCAAATCACACACTGCAATTTATTCCCAGAGCTCTCAGAGATTCACGCTTGTGTTTTGCTCTGATGATTCACTTCATCCATTCAAAGAGATCAGATGAGTTTCATTCGTCCCATCTGGATGACTCGTGTAGATGTTTCAGGCTCGTTATGTACTAACACTAATGAGCTGATCGTGGCAGCGAGGGATCCGGTGTGAGCCATCATCCTCTCTTAGCAGATCTTTGTGGATTCCAATCGCTTAAAATATCCACATTAGACTTGGTGAGCTGCTCAGAGAGGAGAAGAGCATGCTGGGAGAATGAACAAGCTGTTTCCTCTGAGTTTCTCTGAGATCTGGCGTCAGTGTCGCTGTCGTGGACATCTGTGTCAGTCAAAGGACAGAAGGAGTCTGTGTGTGATGTCATCCTGAAGGGTCCAGATGCTCTCTTAAATTTAAAATTAATTAAAACAAAACATTTTCAACACCAGTAAAACAAAGACACAATACCTGTACTTTTCTGTCCTGAAAATAATGATACTTAGGTGTACTCAATGTGCTCTTGAAGTGTACTTCAGATTTAAAAGCTGTTTTAAATATACAGTATATATATATACACACTAAAGCTGCCTTGTTTTGTTAATTTTAAGAGACACCTTTATGACAATGTTTCTTAACACACTTAAGTACACTTTTAAATAATTTTACTTTAACATACACTTTAAATCATTATGTTTTAGTAATCTTTTCTCATATTTTAAATAAGTATTTTGATGTGTTCACGAGCATGTTAAAGCTCATGTAAATAACTTATTTTAACTACGGTGTTATTCAATATTACACTTAAAGATACTAGATTTTAATTGCACTAAATGTGCAAACATATTTAAATGAATGATTCACACGTTTCAAAAGAAATGCTATTAAAGTATATTTAAGCTAATCAGACATGCTCATTAGTACATTTAGCGGTAACTTTAACCATATTACAAAGACAAATGATAATGAAATTACATATAAAGATGCATTTAAGCCATACTTAAGTTCAGCTAATTGCAATTAAAATGAATTTAGACTATCATATATTTTCATCTAACTGCAAGTAACTCTAGTTACGTATCTGAAAGCATTACATTAAGTCCACACTTAAGTCTGATAAGTCTGTTATTATGCTTTTGTTATGGCAATTTTATTAGGTGGAACATATTATACACTACATAACCTTTAAGTATGTTAAATATGTCGTGTCTTTCACCCAAAAATACACATGATGAAAAGTGTAATAAAAAGCGAGAGCACGAAAACCTGGCGCTATGACTGATGGGGTTTGTAGTGAAACAAACCAATGATGAATCGTAAGACAAACACATAGTGATGACAAAATCAGCCGTGGATCAGTCTTTTATGGTCAATTTGACCTTAAATAAAGCCATTTTTTCTAAAAGTGTGCATCTTTTGAATCAAATTGTTACATTGAATCAGTCAATTAGAATAATAAGACATTCAGTCTGTTACCAAACAGATGAAAGCAGTGTCATCAAAATTAATCTTTGCAGAAGTTGCATCTGAAGGTGTTTATGTATTCACACACTGTTTAATGCAGCGCAGAGGGACACAGAGTGCTTTAATCAGCACTTACAAATGCATAATGTTTTGATATTTTAAACATAAAACATTGAATACAGAAATTTGAAATGATTTTAAAATGAATGTGAAATTAAAACCGCCAGTAGGTGGCAGCACGTCACTGTTAATAAGTGAGTTATTGCGATTGAACCGAATCATTTAAACAATTGATTAATTCAGGAACGAATCACTCTCATGTTGCTCAGAGACACAAAACAGTGCTGTAACAGTATTTTTTGTTGGCGAAATGGAGCAAAAACAGGCAATATGGTGTCTAAACCATGTCTCTTGGTATTAACTTATTGTTTTTTGAACTGTTGAATTTTGTGATCATTCGTAATGCATTTTAATAGACTGAATCATGCATTGAAAGAACACACTCTAAATCCACACGTGCACTGTTTAACCCACTAGACCCACTCCGTACGTGTTCTGTTTG
>QVTF01001618.1:27500-40000 GCA_003573665.1 Oxygymnocypris stewartii | reverse complement strand
GGGTCGGTTCCGTGCAACTATTTACAGGTCTCTTAGTCTTCGGGTTCGAAGTTTTGGACCCGTCTATTTGGACCTACTTGAGGCTGAGTAAATGATGACAGGATTTTCATTTGTAGGTGTTGTAATGATAACATATAATATATATATTGTTATAAGGGAAACAGGTCAATTTAGCTCAAAGAGAATCATTAATGATTTTATAGGGAATTTGAACAGACTCACTGTTTCACGGCGATTCACCGAACAGGCCGTATAACAAACTCTGCACTGGATATTAAAATCCCAAAATATAGTGAAAACACTATTAAATAGCACAGTAACAAAATCGACAGATTAAGGCATTAACTTATGAGCACAAAACACAAGATATTTATCTTTTCAATATAAACAAGACTTTATTTATATAACTCTAAGACATGTAAACTAATCTACACATGAACACAAGCATTCACACATTCACACGTTGCAGAAAGAGAGAAAGTGAGGAAAGGATTAGATTAAGAGAATGAGAATTTGATATCCCACGTTGACAGCAATATGTGCAATTGCATAAACCTGAACAACCATCAATCACTTATTTAACACTCGCATTGAGTTTTCAATGAGGCTAAAATATATATTAAAAATTACACCAGCTCAGCAAGAATCTGGGGTTTGTACTTGCGTTGCTTTTGTGTTTAAAGATTCCCCTTTGTCCTCCGTTTTGCAGGAAAGGGTTTCTCCGAAGTCGCTGATTGGCTTAGAGTTCAGGAGTCGTTGAAGTGGGCGTTGGTTCTTGGCTGGTTTTGCAGAGTTTTGGGCTTGTTGTCGTTGGCAAACGTAACTTAGCACACAAACTCAACGGAATGAAAATAAACTAAAGTAAAAGAATGAAAGGATGTAAAGAGACTAGGTGGCTTTTCTTCTCATCATGGTGGCTTGAAGGCCCGAGCACATGGCGCTCAGAGAGATTGTAGATGGCATTTTCCAAGAGAGAGCATTTTCAAGAGCGTGGATTTTTAAGAGAAGAGAATTCAAGAGAGGGAGGAGAAGTGTGTCCTGGGTATTTAACCTCGGCTTTTCAGGCACCTCCCCCAATGGTTGTCTTGACCAATTAGGTCCTATGCTGGGCTCTGGCTGCTGCTTTGTTGCTCCACCCAATCAATAAGTCATAATGTCATGGTCAGTCACACTGACCGAATTTTACATATTCTTGAGAAGTATCCTTTCGGATGTGATTTCTGTAACCAGAATATGATACATTTGACAGGAAATCAATCAAAAGAAATGTTTAAAGCTTGAATTATCACGCTCATACGTACCAAACATGACATTAACCCTTAAGGCTTAAACTATTCAATACTAATTAAAAGCACGACAAACACAATGATTAAAACAAGGATAGTCAAATTTGTGGGTCACATACATAATATGCAGTTATGCATAGAAATTATTAGTTTCATTAACAATGAGAATGAAAGTCTTTTAAGATGATTTTACAGTTGTGACCCAAAGAATTTCAGCCGGCTCCCTTTGTCTTGTTCCATGTGGTCGGGGCTAGGGGACTGATTTATGACTTCCTGCTGTTGTCTTGTGGAATTCGGCTCCTCATGTTTCACCCATGCTTTGATCGAATCTTGATATGTCTGATTCGGTCCTTGATATACTACAGTGTACTCCCTTTAAAGAGAGACATCTCCATGACTGTGTTTCTAAACGCACTTAGGTAAACTTTTAAAACGAGACCTTTGTAATAATGTCAAAGTTACAATGATCCGGTAAGTTTCCCCTTCTTTTGAACTTCAAAGCATAGCCTTGTATTTATCAGACATATTGTTCATCGGTCAGAGATGCTCTTCAGATGTCAACCCTGTTACCTGAGTTTGCTTCTGTACAGTAAAGCGGGTAAAATATCAGCATTGAACTGTTCGTAAGGAACCTTGTAGTTTCACGAAGACCTCGGATGAAACTTTCAACCCTGTTATCGAAGCACAGTATCTCAAACATGTATTAATTTGTCCTTGTAACAGTAATTAATTAGCTGTTAAACACAAGACAGCACGTGTAACATCAGCTTTTCTTCAGTTCTTGTGTTGCTCATCTCTCGCTGCTCAATGGCTCCGGCTCTAGTAATTTGCCGTTACAACCCGATTAGTTGTGTGGTGCCTGATGTCTTATTCTCTCTAATTGCCCTGTCATGAACGCTTGCTGAACTGTGATTAATTAGCCGTGTGTCTGCGTTCTACCTGCACACATCTCTGTGCATGTCAAGGGAGGATCACACGCTAACAGTATGCATATATTGAAATCGCTCTAAAAAGTGATATATCTGCTCTTTAACGTTTGATGCATTATGAATGTGCTCTCATTAAATATTCACGTGCTCTATTTCAGCGGTTAAGGATGTCTTGGTTATTTGAATCACTGTATTGCAGATGAGGGTCTGCTCGACCAGTTAAAGGTCTCTCTCTCGTGTCAGTCGTCGATGTTTCTCTAGTATTTGAGCTCCAAGCTGAAAGAGAATCAGTGTGTGAATGAATCAGAGGTGATCCTCTCTTGTGAAATGACCTCCACATATCATAATTTTCCAGTGATTGTTTGTGGAAATCATCACTAGTGCCTGTCATTCCCTTGAGAAGAGACGTGATGTCATTTGCTGGTTTTTCAGCACCTCACGCCATGAGCGCTGCGTTTCTAAAACATTGTGTAATGTTAAAAATAGTTCAACTTAGAAAATGTGTCTGGAGATCCTCTCTGTCACAAATGTGTGACTCCTCGCTGCATATGGAATCATATTTTTATGTGTGACAGTAACTGCAACAGCATGATTGAATACACATACAGTTTACACAATTAACATAGTTCTGTGTGCATGTTTTATTAAATGTGTAGGACCACAGAGATGTGTGTCTGTGCAGGTATGTAACTAGAGAAGAGATCCGATCATGAGAGCAGAAAATCAATTAATAAATAAATAAATAAATGCTACATGTTAAAATAAAAGTTGCATGCACAGAACAGATATTTGCAGAGTGAATATGTGTCACTTCTGAACCCTTGTGCTCTGTTTTATTAATTATCATTCAGAATTTAATTGTTATATATTATCAATTGGGATTTTCAGTGGATTTTGCAGTTTTTAAATGATGATATTTGCTCTAATAACCTTGAAATTTTGCACGTAGTTTACCTTCATTAAGACATTATTTATGATGTTTATTGATTTTTATTAAGTTGTTTTTTCTCATGGAGATCATCAGATGCTCTTCAAAACACACACACACACACACACACACACACACACACACACACACACACACACGCACGCACACACACACACGCACGCACACACACACACACTTGCACGCACACACACACACTCGCGCACATGCACACACACAAACACACACATGCACAGACACATGCACACACACACGCACGCACACACACGCACACACACACACACACTTGCACGCACACACACACACTCGCGCACATGCACACACACACACACACATGCACAGACACATGCACACACACACGCACACACACACGCACACACACACTTGCACGCACACACACTCGCGCACATGCACACAACCACACACACACACACACAGACACACACACACACACACACACACACACACACGCACGCACGCACGCACACACACACACGCACGCACGCACGCACACACACACACACACACGCACACTCACACACACACACACACACACACACACACACACACACACACACACACACACAAGTGTGGACAGAGACACTGAGATGTGAAGAAGGTCATGGCATCATTATGGGGCTAATAATAAACATGAATAATGAATGAAACACATAAATTATGCAGCAGGTGTCAGTGGATTATTGAATAATTCATAATAATAACACACATTCCAACTAAACACGCTGAAGTCTTTCACAAACAACACTGACCTGACCGAGCCGAAGGTCTCCAGAAACCACGTCAGACCAAACTCTTATTGTTGTTATGCACATTAAACAATTAATTACATGTTTTTTTCAGAAATAACCTACTTCAGGAGAATTAAATGGGACTTTATTTATAATCACCTACAGAAAGAAAGAAATAAAAAGCTTGTTCCAGTCTTTGCTGATGCTTTGCTGGTTTTATCAGATTTATACTAGTCTTAATTATCTCCAAAAAAGCTGAAGTACATTTCAAAAATAATTACAAAGAAGCATCAAGTAAGAAGTCTTACTCATAAACTATACTCCAATAATCTTTCTTTTATTCACAATGTATAAAAATCCCTTTCTGACAGACTATTGAGCACCAGGTTTGTGATGGTGCTTCATATTTGCTCTCTGATTTTTCGTGGCAACGGTCTCCTCCACTGTTTTAGCGTTTGGCTGAAGCAAGGGATCTTGGAAGCCGCTGTGATTGTTCTGTAGTGTTTGGAAGCGTGTTTGCAGGCCAGCTGGCGGTTTATTCCTGCGAGTCTCCGCTGGGATTGTGTAACGGGGAGACGGATGGAGGTCTCTGGATCTCAATCAAAGTTCTGCACGGGTCTGAAGTGCTTCTGGAAGGAGATCTGAGTCTGTAAGGCATTATCTGTGTGTGTGTGTGCATGTGTGTGTGTGTGTGTGTGTGTGTGTGTGTGTGAGTGCGTGTGTGTGTGCGTGTGTGTGTGTGTGTGTGTGTGTGTGTGTGTGTGTGTGCGTGTGTGAGTGAGTGTGTGTTTGGTGCTGGGGAGCACTAACTAACTAAACTAGCCAAGCTGCTCTCAAAACACTCCAACTTTTCCAGTCGCAAACTTTTTTTAATAAGAAGCAGTGTGATGGGACAACATGTTGCAAAACATAACATCGTTGCGTTTATATGTTCTCCTATAACGTTCTCAATCGGCGCTAATACATTTGATTCATTGAGTGAATCAGTGACTCTTTCAGATGAATCACTTAATACGTGCAATGTATAATATACAACGCATCTCTTCAACAGCTTCATTGGCTTCCCATCAAATTTCACGTTAAATTTAAAATTCTCCCAGCTAACATATGTAATTTATCCCAATTTAAAGTTAAACTTAAAACTCACTTATTTAGAATAGCTTATCTGTCTTGTTCATGGCAACAACTTGAGAAACTTGTTCATGCCTTTATCACCAGCAGGGTGGATTATTGTAATGGTCTCCTCACCGGCCTTCCAAAGAAGACCATTAGACAGCTGCAGCTCATCCAGAACGCTGCTGCCAGGATTCTGACTAGAACCAGAAAATCTGAGCATATCACACCAGTCCTCGGGTCCTTACACTGGCTTCCAGTTACATTTAGGATTGATTTTAAAGTACTTTTACTCGTTTATAAGTCACTCAATGGTCTAGGACCTAAATATATGTCAGATATGCTCACTGAATATAAACCTAACAGACCCCTCAGATCATTAGGATCGAGTCAGTTAGAAATACCAAGGGTTCACACAAAACAAGGGGAGTCCGCTTTTAGCTATTATGCCGCCCGCAGCTGGAATCAGCTTCCAGAAGAGATCAAATGTGCTAAAACATTAGCCACATTTAAATCCAGTCTCAAAACTCATCTATTTAGCTGTGCATTTGTTGAATGAGCACTGTGCTACGTCCGAACTGACTGCATTGTATTTTATGTATAATCCTTTTCTATTTAACTGTTTTAAATCTCATTTTAAATCAACTTCTATATCATTTTAAAATTCCTTGTTTAATTATTTTTAACTCCTTGTTTTTATTGCTGTGAATGATTATTTTATTTTTTTATGTAAAGCACTTTGAATTACCACTGTGTATGAAATGTGCTATATAAATAAACTTGCCTTGCCTTGCCTTGTCTACACTCATCTAGCAGGGGCTTCCCCCCCCCCCCTCTTCTTGCCTATTGTTATTTTACTGTGGTTAATTTGTAACTGCTGCTCCTCTTTTTATGGTTCATTGATATTTCCATTTATTGTTGTTTTATTTTATTGTTCCTGATGTTCGATCACCTTGAGTCACTGGCAACCATATCACCCTGCAGCCAAAGACCGGTTGCACACTGAAGCTAAGCCGGGTTGAGCTTGTCAGTTCTTGGATGGGAGACTCCTGGGAAAACTAGTTTGCTGCTGGAAGAGGTGTTAGTGAGACCAGCAGGGGGTGCTCACCTGGGTCCTAACGCCCCAGTATAGTGACGGGGACACTATACTGTCAACAAGCACCGTCTTTCGGATGAGACGTTAAACTGAGGTCCTGACACTCTGTGGTCATTAAAAATCCCATGACACTTCTCGTAAAGAGTAGAGGTGTAACCCTAGTGTCCTGGCCAAGTTCCCCCCACTGGCCCTTGTCAATCATGGCCTCCTAATAATCCCCATCTACTTGATCGGCTCTATGACTCTCTCTCCTCTCCACCTGTAGCTGGTGTGTGGTGAGAGCATACACTTGATTGGCTCTATGTCTCTCTCTCCTCTCCACCTGTAGCTGGTGTGTGGTGAGAGCATACACTTGATCGGCTCTATGACTCTCTCTCCTCTCCACCTGTAGCTGGCGTGTGGTGAGCGCATACACTTGATTGCCTCTATGACTCTCTCCTCTCCACCTGTAGCTGGTGTGTGGTGAGAGCATACACTTGATTGGCTCTATGACTCTCTCTCCTCTCCACCTGTAGCTGGTGTGTGGTGAGCGCATACACTTGATTGGCTCTATGACTCTCTCTCCTCTCCACCTGTAGCTGGTGTGTGGTGAGAGCATACACTTGATTGGCTCTATGACTCTCTCTCCTCTCCACCTGTAGCTGGTGTGTGGTGAGCGCATACACTTGATTGTCTCTATGACTCTCTCTCTTCTCCACCTGTAGCTGGTGTGTGGTGAGCGCATACACTTGATTGGCTCTATCTCTCTCTCCTCTCCACCTGTAGCTGGTGTGTGGTGAGCGTGTACACTTGATTGGCTCTATGACTCTCTCTCCTCTCCACCTGTAGCTGGTGTGTGGTGAGCGTGTACACTTGATTGGCTCTATGACTCTCTCTCCTCTCCACCTGTAGCTGGTGTGTGGTGAGAGCATACACTTGATTGTCTCTATGTCTCTCTCTCCTCTCCACCTGTAGCTGGTGTGTGGTGAGAGCATACACTTGATCGTCTCTATGACTCTCTCTCCTCTCCACCTGTAGCTGGTGTGTGGTGAGCGCGTACACTTGATTGGCTCTATGGCTCTCTCTCCTCTCCACCTGTAGCTGGTGTGTGGTGAGAGAGAGAGAGAGAGAGAGAGAGAGAGTTTGTCCAGAAGGCGTTGAATAAAAAGCTCAAGCTGTTCATGAAAGCACATCTCACTCTCCAGCAGTCATCAGAGCGGCCTGCATCACGGCGTTTCACTGGATCTTACAGTACAGTTTCTGATCTTTATGACGGCGTGTTTCTCTTCATCTTAGGAATTTAATTAGCAGGCTATTAATGCACTCGTCAGTGTGTTTCTCCTGTCTTTGGGTCACTTGCTCTGGCGATGATTACAGTATGTGTTCGGATGCCTTCACACCACCGCTGAATGTTGGCCAAATCCAATTTTCTGCTTAAAACCCATTCATGTGTGTGTGTGTGTGTGTGTGTGTGTGTGTGTGTGTGTGTGTGTGTGTGTGTGTGTGTGTGTGTGTCGTTGTTCATGTGGCCTTTTAAATGCAGCTCATATCAGACACTGAACAAACCCGTGTGTGTTCAACAGAAGTAGAGAAAATATATACAGTTAGTCCAAGACTGTTCACAAGTATGTAGTCAGTGAGATTTTTTTTTTTTGAAGGAAATTCATATGTTCCCTTCCGAAGGGAACTTCTATGCTACGTCCTCTAGGGGACGCTATGGGAACGCCTCCAGCGTGACCGGTTACCTGAAGCATGATTACAAACACCCAATGCACTTGACATTGGCAGGTGGACGCCTATGACGCAAGCTAATGAGCATCTGCGAGCATAAAAGGGCACCTGTGGAACACATCATCCTCTTTTTTCCTTCAGGGGACCTTGTTTCTGAAGTGTGAGTAGATATGTCTGTTGAGAAGCACTTTAGGAGGTGTGTCGATCCGTGTCAGCGTTGTCTGACACTAGATGACACACACGATCTATGCGTTATGTGTTTGGGCGAAGAGCACGCACGCTCTGTTCTCGAGGGAATGGAGTTCGTTCATTGTGAGTATTTTTTCTGTGGAAAAAAGCTCCGCTCTCGGTTGTCCCTTTTTCTCGAGAGAATTGGGGCGATCATCTGCCCCCCGCGGCTCGGGTCCAGCCGCTGCTGAGGCAGTGGAGAGACTGAGTTCGCAGCGATCGGCGGCTGACGAGAGTGAACTGCGGGGGAAGATGTATTGTCTGTTACATCTTCTGATCCAGCAGGAAGTGCTTTGCTGGCTCATGGTGTGCGGATGAAGGCGGAGAGGATATTTCTGAGCCTTCTCAGCTTGTCTGCCCCGCGATATAGAGCTGAGGGAGGTTATGAAGCGTGCGCTTCTGCTAGGTAATCCTACAGTGGAGGCACGGAAAACGGGGAGTGGCTCGCAGTAGACTTGATGAGCGATCTCTCTCTGGCATAACCTCCCAGCTCCCGTGAGCCTCCCATTCCTTCTCCAGATATTCATAGTAAGATCGTAAACCATATTCAGCCCGCATCCATCGGTATGCTGATATCGAAGGGAGGCGCGAGCGCGGATATGCGTCGTTGCCCCCTAGGGGAAAAATATATTTTTTAACCTGGATTGAGTGTTGTTAGGCTTCCCTCTCAGCAGAGAGCCGTTCTGCTGAAGCCTCCACTCTCCAGGGCTCCGTCTCTGGCAGTAAGGATGTAGGCTCTGAGGAGCCTCACTAACTGCTTTTGGCGCTGAGTGTAGCCAGGCCTCCTCTCGCTATAGAGAGTCGTCATGCTGAGGCCTCCACTCTTAAGAGCCCCTCAACCAGGGTTGAGTGTTGTTAGGCTTCCCTCTCAGTAGAGAACCGTTCTGCGTAAGCCTCCACTCTTCAGAGCTCCGTCTCTGGCAGTAAAAGAAGGTACGCTCTGAGGAGACTCACTAACTGCTTCTGACGTTGAGTGTAGCCAGGCTGAGGCCTCCACTCTTAAGAGATCCCCTACTCGGATCGAGTGTGCTAGGCTTCCTCTCATTTAAGAGAGTCCTTCTGCTGAAGCCGCCACTCTCCAGGGCTCCGTCTCTGGCAGTAAGGATGTAGGCTCTGAGGAGCCTCACTAACTGCTTTTGGCGCTGAGTGTAGCCGGGCCTCCTCTCGCTATAGAGAGTCGTCATGCTGAGGCCTCCACTCTTAAGAGCCCCTCAACCAGGGTTGAGTGTTGTTAGGCTTCCCTCTCAGTAGAGAACCGTTCTGCGTAAGCCTCCACTCTTCAGAGCTCCGTCTCTGGCAGTAAAAGAAGGTACGCTCTGAGGAGACTCACTAACTGCTTCTGACGTTGAGTGTAGCCAGGCTGAGGCCTCCACTCTTAAGAGATCCCCTACTCGGATCGAGTGTGCTAGGCTTCCTCTCATTTAAGAGAGTCCTTCTGCTGAAGCCGCCACTCTCCAGGGCTCCGTCTCTGGCAGTAAGGATGTAGGCTCTGAGGAGCCTCACTAACTGCTTTTGGCGCTGAGTGTAGCCGGGCCTCCTCTCGCTATAGAGAGTCGTCATGCTGAGGCCTCCACTCTTAAGAGCCCCTCAACCAGGGTTGAGTGTTGTTAGGCTTTCCTCTCAGCAGAGAGCCGTTCTGCTGAAGCCTCCACTCTTCAGAGCTCCGTCTCTGGCAGTAAGGAGGTACGCTCTGAGGAGACTCACTAACTGCTTCTGACGTTGAGTGTAGCCAGGCTGAGGCCTCCACTCTTAAGAGCTCCCCTACTCGGATCGAGTGTGCTAGGCTTCCTCTCATTTAAGAGAGTCCTTCTGCTGAAGCCGCCACTCTCTAGGGCTCCGTCTCTGGCAGTAAGGATGTAGGCTCTGAGGAGCCTCACTAACTGCTTTTGGCGCTGAGTGTAGCCGGGCCTCCTCTCGCTATAGAGAGTCGTCATGCTGAGGCCTCCACTCTTAAGAGCCCCTCAACCAGGGTTGAGTGTTGTTAGGCTTTCCTCTCAGCAGAGAGCCGTTCTGCTGAAGACTCTTCAGAGCTCCGTCTCTGGCAGTAAGGAGGTGCGCTCTGAGGAGACTCACTAACTGCTTCTGACGTTGAGTGTAGCCAGGCTGAGGCCTCCACTCTTAAGAGCTCCCCTACTCGGATTGAGTGTGCTAGGCTTCCTCTCGTTCAGAGAGTCATTCTGCTGAAGCCTCCACTCTCCAGAGCTCCGCTTAGACAGTACTATGTGCATGCTCTTTCTTGAGCCTCACTAGCTGTTTTAGCATTGAGTGTAGAAGTCTCCTCTCATTCTGGAGAGTCGCTTCTGAGACCTCCACTCCGAGAGCCATACTCTGGTGAGCTAGTCTATGACGGCGAGTTTTGAGCTGCCTGAAGAGCTAGATCTGCTGGGCAGGGATTGTGTTCCTCGAGTCTGTGACTTAGGAATCCAGCTTTTGGACACTCTCTCCCTCAGCATGGCGGCGTGGGCATAGCGTTCCCATAGCGTCCCCTAGAGGACGTAGCGTAGAAGTTCCCTTCGGAAGGGAACGTCTCAGGTTACGTATGTAACCATAGTTCCCTGAGAATGGGAACGAGACGCTACGTCTCTAGGCCATGCTTCGGGCATTCCTGTCGGTCCCCCTTGAAAAAAAGAGGATGATGTGTTCCACAGGTGCCCTTTTATGCTCGCAGATGCTCATTAGCTTGCGTTATAGGCGCTCCACCTGCCAATGTCAAGTGCATTGGGTGTTTCTAATCATGCTTCAGGTAACCCGGTCACGCTGGAGGCGTTCCCATAGCGACCCCTAGAGGACGTAGCGTCTCGTTCCCATTCTCAGGGAACTATGGTTACATACGTAACCTGAGACGTTTATTATGTATTAAATTGCTCAAAAATATATATTTATAATGTTACAAAAGATTTATATTTCAAATAGATGCTTTTTAAAATTGTTGTATTCGTCTGTGAATCCTTAAAAATAAAATTGATCAGTTTCTACAAAAATATTGTGCAGCACAACTATTTTCAACATTGATAATAATCATAAATGTTTCTTGATCAGCATATTATTATGATTTCTGAAGATCATGTGACACTGACGACTGCAGTAATGATGCTGAAAATGAAGCTTTTATTAACACATATTTACATAGAAAACAGCTATGTAAGTTTGTAATAATATTGTATATTTTTAATGTATTTTTGGTCAAATAAATGCAGCTTTGATGAGCAGAATAGACTTCTTTTAAGAACTGATCCCCGACCTCAAACGTAACAGTGTTTATATCTGACTGGATATTTCAACGTCATATTTTGATTATGGATCAGTTTTATGTGAGATTTCATGATCACAGTCTCTTAAGATGAACATGAGATCAAGATTTCATTTTCGTAATTTAAGTTTTATTTGTCAGTGCACATTATTGTACAATAAAAACACAATACAAGTTTTGTCTTTGCAATGTTTGATCAAAAGTTCAAGCTGGCTCCAGCTCTGAAACGAGCTTCATTTTCTCCTGACGTCCTCGAAGCCTCTTCTTCTTCTTCATGTAGAGCAGTGTTTGTTCGTCAGTTTCAGGGGTGATGCATCATCATGCAGAAGAGTCTTCCTCACTGACAGTCATTCAAACACAGCGTTTATTTGCTCGTTCCGTCTGTGTTAGTTTAGAGTCTGATTAACTAAATTAATCATGCAGATGCGGTGTGCAGGAGCCTGGTCCTCTAGACTAACGATGAATGAGTGCTTTACTGATTAGATTGTATTTTATATATATATATATATATATATATATATATATATATATATATACATTATTTTTTTCTTAATTGTGATGCATTTTAGGGGACAGTCTTTAGGGGACAGTCTTCCACAATAATTGTTTAATGGATTTGCTCCATTGGCCAATTAGTTCCAATAAAGTCATTAGTCTCTTGTGAAGAAGTAAATTTTAGGCATTCATATTACTAAACGAATATAGCCTAATTCAGTGTGAACTAAATGAATGTTTTCAGACACTTTACTCCATGTTATTTGCAGGACTTAAGTACATCTTCATACAAAATTTCATAATTCTCTTGTCTTTGAAATATGGTTAAAGTACTGCTGAATGCACTGATAAGCATGCATGATAAACTAAAACATACTTTAATGGCATTTCTATTTAAAATGTATACCATGTATATTTGTAATGATTAAGTTGCAATTTAGTGCTTTTTTAAGGGTGTCATCGAATGCAAAATTCACTTTTACATGTTGTTTGAACATAACGGCCTTTCTCATATTAAGCTGTTCACAGATTCTTGGCAGAATGATGTAGTTCTGCACAGGCCCCTCCCACGATTGTTGATTGACAGTGTTGTCAGTCTTTGTTTTTTAGCCGAGACAGGCCCTGAGTGAGCTTTGAGCTGTCCGGCATTGATTCGGCAATGGAACAGGGGAAGACAAGCGATTGAGGTGTTTCGTTTT
>QVTF01001618.1:10000-22500 GCA_003573665.1 Oxygymnocypris stewartii | reverse complement strand
TTTTACAGAAAGTCATTTTTCTGTTAGCATAAAACTTTGTGTTGCTCTTATGTTCTGGTCTCTGTTAGGTCCAACATGAATTTGGTCTGGGAGTGTACTGATTTTCATTGTAAAGTCCTCTTGGGTCACCGGCGATCACAGTTCAGTACATCGGGTCAGATCTGAGCTGGAAATGAGAGCAGCTGACCGAGACAGTGAGTAAACACACAGAGACCGGTCTGTTTACACTCGCTGGATCTGCTGATCCGGTTTAGAGACCGGCTTAAACACTCAACACCTGCTGGTCCAATATTACAGTTTATTTAAAAAAAAATTGGTTTAGTTATAACTTTACTCTGTGTTTATAGGGGATTTGATGGTACTAAATTATATTTATTGAATAGCAATGAACCCTTTATGACCTGTTAACCACTTTTTGAGCATAGCGATAAAATGTATTTAATTTTCATACATTTAAACTCTCATAAATCTTGAATGCTTGGAGCACAGACTTGTGTTTGGTCTCTTTAAAAAAGGCACAACATATATAATTTCTTTACATATATATATATATATATATATATATATCAAAAATGATCAAAATAGGGTTAACACAAGCAAACCAGGCTGGCTCAACAGCTGAAGGGAAAACAGACTAGCTTTGGCACGCTACCACCAAATTCCTATGATTTGGGACACGATAATTTTATTCTCACATATTAAGGACCACTTTATTTGAAATATCCCCTTCATACAACAACTCATAAGTCCATGTATTGATAAGCAGGATTGTCCACCCATCAAAAAGGGAATATAATTTGCATTCATCAAATTGTAAATGAGAAATACGGTGTATTTGACGCAGATACAGTTATGCGTGAGCATGTGTCAAAGATTATTCGACGATGAAATCAAACATACTGTGAGTCTCAGCAAAACCATGAACACAAATAGTCCGAAATCAAGAGACCGAGTCCTAAAATATCAGACAAAAGCAACACTGACAGAATACTATCAGTATATGAACTGATGATACGGCTGTTTTCTGTTCTTCTGATAGTCATGAATAGTCATAATGTCTTGATTGAACTTCATCCATTGAATCTGGCCAGTATCAGTCCGGCTGAACCTCACGGTGTGAATCAAGAGTGAGACCGGATTCTGCTGCTGCTGTGTGAACGCGGTCAGGACCGGCTCGTGTCAGCGCTCTTATCTGTATCTCATCGTCCTGTAAATATCAGCCGGATCTTCAAACGCTCGGCCGCTCGCAGGGAAAGAGGCAAATGTCAAGTGTCTTTTAAACACAAGCCAGCAGTTTGCATTAAAAACACTCAGCTGTAGAATCAGTAACACTTTATAATAACTGCACGCTATCAATCATTAGTTAAGCATTAGTAAATAGTCAGTTAATCCTTTATAAAGCATTGTTCCAACATTAATAGTCATTAGTAAGCAGTTTATAAATACAGCTATACATGTTTTGTTCTTGGGCATATCTATGATGTTTAATAATTTAATTTTCATACTTTATTAACAATCAATTTGGCATTTCTAAATTATTACATTATTTACAAACCAGTTATTAAGGAGTTGTCAGTGGTTCATACGATCATTTAGAAAGTGTAAGTAAATTATTAATAAACAATTTTTATGTAAATGTATAAATCTTATTATTTAAACACATCATAATAGTTGTTCAGCGTGTTAATAAATGCTTTATTAACACATATTCCTGCTGTAATTCATGCTTAATTCAGGTAGTTATAAAACCTTTAGCAGTTACCAGCCATCTATTTTTTTGTGAGCTCATCTAAAGCGAGGAATATTAATATCTCGTAAAGCATTTATAAAGAAATTTAAACACTCATTTATCTCCCAAACAGAGAAATTAAATAAACACAACACAGAATCATCAAAAAATGACTGTGCACTTGATAAAAAATAAACCTCTGCAATTTCATAGAAAACAAATATATAATACAAATTTGTGTACAATTGTGCAGTTCATTTTTTTGCATCTTGAAATAAATATTTCTGAGTTCTGAATCACTCTGTGTTTGTTTAACTTTTCTGTTAGGAAGATAACTGAGCCTTTAAATCTCTTTGTAATAGATATGCTTATAAATCAAGAACAAGGCATTTATAGCTGTATTAATAAACTGCTTACTAATGACTATTAATGTTGGGACAATGCTTTATAAAGGATTAACTGACTAATGCTTAATTAATGATTCATAGCATGCAGTTATTAATCAAATGTGCATTGCATTCAATCAGCTGATGGAATCGAACCCATGACCCTGGCGTCGCTGTCTTCTTGCTTTACAGTTTGAGCTACTGGACTGCTGGATTTATGGATGTTGTGAATTCATTAGAGCAGATAGCAATAAAACGCAATAAATATGAGCGTGAGCGGAAGAGAAGAGCGACACTTTACACACTCTAGTGCTGGATGTCCACTCATTATAACACACACTAACAAGACCACACCTGCCGCTGATGCCTGTGCATCGCCGTACATTATTGTGGAGGTCAGGTATGTTTGAAAGAGCCGTCTGGATGATGCGTGATCGGTGAGAGACAGGGTCAAAGGTCACGCTGGAGCAGTGCTAATTGAGCAGCAGAGCTGTGTTCTGTAGGAGCCGACGCATTTCTGAAAGTCAGCGACTAGAACAGCTGAAGCTCACACACAGATGACAGGAACATTCATCACATCCCACTGATTCATAACACACACACACACACACACTGTGACATATAATTCTGTTATGATAAATGGCATTAGTGTGAGATTTCTCAGGCTTTGCTCTGCTCTTTTCTGTTCTGAACACACACAAACTCTCTTTCTTCATGCATCTTTTTTTTTTGCTAATGATTTCGTTTTCTATCTACTAACCCTTAACTGTCACACACACCTTTCTGTGTTTCTATATATTTCATAGTTTTGTCTCATTAGTGCATTTCTTTTCAGCTGTGAAGCAAATCAACAGCATGGTGAAATATACTCTATGTGTGAGCTTGCAGCCTGAAATGAATGTGATCAAATTAAAAAGACATGTTCACACACAAAAGCACGTGCACAAGTTCAGTTCACAAGCAAACGACTCTCTCGAGATCTGAATCATTCTGAGCAATCCTTCACTGAATGAACCGAATCCACATCTGACTCACTCACTGAACTCGACGGTATCAGTGCTCGTGATAAAGTACGTTTAGTCTATTGAGAGTCACTCTTCTTTGTTCATAGGATGAAGTTAAAGATGCACATTTCAACAGAACATGCTCACGATATTAGTTATATTTATTATGATATTTATTAGAAATATTAGTTGTAAACATGTATTCATTTGTTTGTTTGTTGGACTGCATCATGTCAATGTGTGGGCAATTTTCATGACATAATGAGATGATGCAAAAAAAATCTAAATTAATGATCTTATTTTGTTTTAATGTATTTTTTTATGCAAAGTATATATTTGTTTTGGGTTGAAAATTGAAGTCAAAAAGGATAAAACTCAATAAGCGTAATATAGCACTACTGTAACATTAATAAATGGTAAGAAATGAATTAAGAGTGTGCATATGAAGCATGAGTGTCAGAGTTTATGTCTATATTCATTCATTCTAATGAAGGGGACTCTTGTAGAGGTGTGTTATGTGTCTGCGTGGAAGAAGGGACATTGATTATTACATTAACTCACTTCTATCACTTACATGTTAACTATGGGATGTCGGCTACTTGGCGCTCCCGTGAGCTCACAGTGCCAACCGGTGGGGCCGTTACCATGGAAACAGCTGGCAGGGATATTTTTCAGTATTTATAGGCGGGTTTGGATATGAATAGGTACGGCGAGGTGTAGATGAACAATAAACAAAGTTTGTTCAAACGGATATCTTGTGTAATGGAAGAAAGGAAAATCATTGTTGCGTGTTGTGATGTTGCTGGTGTAACGTTATGTAAGTAAAATAAATATTGTTCTCCGTGAAAATAAGGGATGCATGTAAATCGGTGTGATTCATTAGGAATGAGTGATCTAATACTGAATCCTAAAACAGTTCTATCAATATCAAATGTACTTTGTAATAAAGTCTTGCATTCGTGTCCAGTCAGGGCAAATTATCATGTAGTGTTTCATTTCTGTGGAGGACAAAATGTGATTTTTACATGCTAAACACACACATAATGTAGGATATTTTCTGTGCCTACATAACAACCTGGACCATCTGTTCTCCCTGCGTGTGTGTGTGTGTGTGTGTGTGTGTGTGTGTGTGTGTGTGTGTGTGTGTGTGTGTGTGTGTGTGTGTGTGTGTGTGTAAGCATGGATCATACTGTGAAGCCGGAGATTGCTCACAAATTCTGCTGGTAAACAATGACAGACGCCTATGCATTACACTACACTACACTCTCTTACACACACACACGCATGCACGCACACACGTACACTCGCGCACGTACACACACACACACACACACACACTCTACTGCTGTGAGGGGCCACTACTGTCAATCACATGTAATATATATATATATATATGTGTGTGTGTGTATACAAGCACTGACACACTCATGCGAACGTCAGTTAATTCTGTGGAAATGTCACACAGTGTTGGTGCATTAGTCAGTGAGCATGGACAGTGATAGAGTCGTCATGGTTTCTAGGTTGAAGAAAATCACGAGGTTCTCTTGGTGACTATATTATAAGGGGAAAGTCGAGTTACAGTGAAGTTGTCGTGGTGACTGGTGGAGGCATGAGTACATGTAACCCCCCCGGGTCCGCACCATCACACCGAGCGGGTCTCGAACCCAGGATGCCGGCATCGGGAGGCGGGCGCTCTACCAAGGAGGCTAAAGGCTACAGCCTCTAGCGTCAGTCGCTAGAGCGCCTCTTTTTGAGGTCAGGGGAGTGAGGTTTACACACAGCCCTTACTGGCATACATCCGTTACACACAGTTACAGTGAGGTTGTCATGGCAGCGGTGATACAGTTACAGTGAGGTTGTCATGGCAGCGGTGATACAGTTACTGTGAGGTTGTCATGGCAATGATGATACAGTTACAGTGAGGTTGTTCATGGCAACGATGATACAGTTACAGTGAGTTTGTCACAGCTGCGGAGATACAGTTACAGTGAGGTTGTCACGGCAGCAGTGATACAGTTACTGTGAGTTTGTCATGGCAGCAGTGATACAGTTACAGTGAGGTTGTCATGGCAGCGGTGATACAGTTACAGTGAGGTTGTCATGGCAGCAGTGATACAGTTACTGTGAGTTTGTCATGGCAGCAGTGATACAGTTACAGTGAGGTTGTCATGGCAGCGGTGATACAGTTACAGTGAGGTTGTCATGGCAGCGGTGATACAGTTACAGTGAGGTTGTCATGGCAGCGGTGATACAGTTACAGTGAGGTTGTCATGGCAGCGGTGATACAGTTACAGTGAGGTTGTCATGGCAGCGGTGATACAGTTACAGTGAGGTTGTCATGGCAGCGGTGATACAGTTACAGTGAGGTTGTCATGGTAGCGGTGATACGGTTACAGTGAGGTTGTCATGGCAGCGGTGATACGGTTACAGTGAGGTTGTCATGGTAGCGGTGATACGGTTACAGTGAGGTTGTCATGGCAGCGGTGATACAGTTACAGTGAGGTTGTCATGGCAGCGGTGATACAGTTACTGTGAGGTTGTCATGGCAGCGGTGATACAGTTACAGTTAAGTTGTCATAGCAGCGGTGATACAGTTACAGTGAGGTTGTCATGGCAGCGGTGATACAGTTACAGTGAGGTTGTCATAGCAGCGGTGATACAGTTACAGTGAGGTTGTCATAGCAGTGGTGATATAGTTACAGTGAGGTTGTCATAGCAGCGGTGATACAGTTACAGTGAGGTTGTCATGGCAGCGGTGATACAGTTACAGTGAGGTTGTCATGGCAGCGGTGATACAGTTACAGTGAGGTTGTCATAGCAGCGGTGATACAGTTACAGTGAGGTTGTCATGGCAGCGGTGATACAGTTACAGTGAGGTTGTCATAGCAGCGGTGATACAGTTACAGTGAGGTTGTCATAGCAGCGGTGATACAGTTACAGTGAGGTTGTCATGGCAGCGGTGATACAGTTACTGTGAGGTTGTCATGGCAGCGGTGATACAGTTACAGTTAAGTTGTCATAGCAGCGGTGATACAGTTACAGTGAGGTTGTCATAGCAGCGGTGATACAGTTGCAGTGAGGTTGTCATGGCAGTGGTGATATAGTTACAGTGAGGTTGTCACGGCAGCAGTAATAGTTACTGTGAGGTTGTCATGGCAGTGGTGATACAGTTACAGTGAGGTTGTCATGGCAGTGGTGATATAGTTACAGTGAGGTTGTCACGGCAGCAGTAATAGTTACTGTGAGGTTGTCATGGCAGTGGTGATACAGTTACAGTGAGGTTGTCATGGCAGCGGTGATACAGTTACAGTGAGGTTGTCATGGTAGCGGTGATACAGTTACAGTGAGGTTGTCATGGCAGCGGTGATACAGTTGCAGTGAGGTTGTCATGGCAGCAGTGATACAGTTACAGTGAGGTTGTCATGGCAGCGGTGATACAGTTGCAGTGAGGTTGTCATGGCAGCGGTGATAAAGTTACAGTTAGGTTGTCATGGCAGCGGTGATACAGTTACAGTGAGGTTGTCATAGCAGCGGTGATACAGTTACAGTGAGGTTGTCATGGCAGTGGTGATATAGTTACAGTGAGGTTGTCACGGCAGCAGTAATAGTTACTGTGAGGTTGTCATGGCAGTGGTGATACAGTTACAGTGAGGTTGTCATGGCAGCGGTGATACAGTTACAGTGAGGTTGTCATAGCAGCGGTGATACAGTTACAATGAGGTTGTCATAGCAGCGGTGATACAGTTACAGTGAGGTTGTCATGGCAGCGGTGATACAGTTACAGTGAGGTTGTCATGGCAGCGGTGATACAGTTACAGTGAGGTTGTCATGGCAGCGGTGATACAGTTACAGTGAGGTTGTCATAGCAGCGGTGATAGTTACAGTGAGGTTGTCATGGCAGCGGTGATACAGTTACAGTGAGGTTGTCATGGCAGCGGTGATACAGTTACAGTGAGGTTGTCATGGCAGCGGTGATACAGTTAGGTTGTCATGGCAGCGGTGATAAGGTAAATGATCTGCTCATTATCTGTGGGACTGTGATATAGGATGGAGTGGAGCTGCAGAGGTTCTTTCTCCAGCACTAATGCAGAGGAGATTGAGTTGTTGTCCAGCACAGGTTTGAGTGGGTCAGGTCATCTTTCTTCCTGATAATGAAGTCTAATCAAATCATCTCTCTCTACAATGGAATGTGTCTCCTGTTCTCCTCCTGGATGTCTAGTACGTCACTTACACTCAGGCGTCTCATCGCTCTCTAATTAATTCCTAAAGCGCTCACTGAGCACACTCGCGTGAGCCGGAGGGATGGGAAGATCCGTCTTGGTGTCCAGTGTTCCTGGTGTTTCTGCAGCGAGTGAGGAATGACACAGATCAGCAGAAAGGAGACTAAATAGTGATGGCAGAGAGGCAGACGGTCTGTCTCACGATCTCAGTGTGGACGCTTTCTCTTCTAAACCTCATCTGTACTTACTCAGCTCTCTGATGGAGAACAGTGGATATCAAATAACACATTACACTTCGAATATAATCTTTACATGAGATTTAGTATCTTAGTAAACACATCAAAATAAGCATGCTAAAATACAACAACTTAATTTCACACTATAGCGAACTGTACCTAAGTGTGTCTCTCTTTGTCACTTAAGTGGCCTTTTGTTTAATTATCATTACATTATCTGCAAAGTGCAATTCATTTGTTTTATTATTTATGTATATATTGTATTATTATTATTATTATTATTATTTCAAGTACACTAATTAAGCACTCTTCTTTTCACAAGGGTGAAAACATCCTAATTAGATGTCATTTAATCTAAGCAAGAGAGGGCAGGTGCATAATAAAAAAATCCTGTGCTGCAACACCCTAGCAACATGTTAAATAGCAACCATTTAAAACACAGCAGCAACCATATATCAATGCTATGCGGTTGCCAGGTTGTTGTTCATGATTTCTAGGCTGTTGCTAATCCATTGCTAGCTGGATAATAAGGCACAGTGGTGTTTAAAAACTGCATAACAATGTTCCCTAGAACTACATCGCTCCATCACTCACTTCTTCAGATGACGTACTGATCTAGATACTAGCTTTATCATCTGGAGAGCAGCACGTATCTCCACCTGTCTCTCATCTCGTGTAATTAAGCCATTTTGGAGGTTAAATTCCATGTTGTGATGGCAAACGAGCGTCGTCTGGAAGCTGGCATCGTTGAGAGTCGGTGTAGGATCACAGGCAGATCTTCATTCTGACAGCAGAGCAGATCAGATCCGCCGGCAGACGAAAGCCCGTGCTGATGAATACCGCGAGTCTCTCAGAACTTTCTTATTTTTATCTGTCAGGTGTGCATCGCTTTATTTTATTTGAGTCAGTTTCTGAGATACTGACGGCTGTTTTCTGCCCGCACAACGTCAACTTCTGCAGCGCTGAGCTGTCACGCGCATGTGTGTGTGTGTGTGTGTGTGCATCCGTCAGGTCCTTGTTAGCCGCTTTCCCACAACAGTGTGCAGCTTGAAAACTTTCCTCTGGCTGTTGTGAGTTGTTTTGTAGAGTTCATCTCCTGATTGCTGTTTGACTGTCAGAGGAATCGTATGTTGGTCAGGATCTTGTGTCACGTTTGACTGTTATCATGAGGTCTGGTCCACTTTGCAGTTTTATTGAGCTACACTACAGCACTCAGACACACTGACAGATTTCAGACCTGTTTGAAGGTCTGATCCATTGAACACTATTTTGTGAGTGTTTGAAATCCATCAGAAATGAGCAACAGCCAATGAGAGTGTGAGAACGTGAGAGCGGAGCCAGGCATTGGCCGTCTGACTGACATGCAAATGACTCACCACAGTTTGTTTAGTCTTTATCTGCAGTTTAACGACTAATTTGCTGCGGTGACTGTTTTTGTCCCACAACTGTTTTTAAAGCCATAATTAATGAATTAATGAATTCCTTCCTTTCTTCCTTCATTCATTCCTTCCTTTCTTCCTGCATTCATTCATGCATTAATTAGTTTGTTTATTGTTAGCACTGGCAAATAACAGGCTTGATTTTTGCTTTCCTGATGTTTGTAAGTGTTGCAAATCTAATATATAATGTATATAAAATAAAACAGCTCATACAATATTTAGTTTGATCTATGATAGTTATGAATCAACACTTTCTTAAGCACTTCTTTCCACTGACACACATGAAAAAAATGCAGAGGTTTGTTGTTCCAGAAGTGCTGCAGTGCTTTGACCTCAGATCAGTTCTGATCTTACTGTTGTGTGTGTGTGTGTGTGTGTGTGTGTGTGTGAGAGTACGAGTGTGAGTGCGTGTGCGTGTGCGTGTGCATGTGCGAGTGCGAGTGCGTGTGCGTGTGGGTGTGTGTGTGTGTTGATTTGATGGATGTCAGTGAGCTGATTGAGGCCAGTAGCTGAACGTTTTGTTGACCAAAAATGTGACTGTGATGTTAATTAAACAGAAAAAAAATGACATACTTGATTAATATTCTGCTGTAGCAAGCAACGCTAAAAGAGAATTTTGATGTATTAGTACACAGTTGTATCACACACACACACACACACACACACACACACTTCTCTCTCTCTCTCTCTCTCTCTCTGACAAACACACACACACTTCGTCTCTCTCTCACTCTCAAACACACAAACACACACTTCATCTCTCTCTTTCTCTCTCTCTCTGACAAACACACACACACTTCGTCTCTCTCTCACTCTCAAACACACAAACACACACTTCATCTCTCTCTTTCTCTCTCTCTCTGACAAACACACACACACTTCGTCTCTCTCTCACTCTCAAACACACAAACACACACTTCATCTCTCTCTTTCTCTCTCTCTCTCTGACAAACACACACACACTTCGTCTCTCTCTCTCTTTCTGACAAACACACACACACACACACACACACACAGGCTGGAGTCAGTCATTTTCTCCAGTGGCTCCAGTGTGTCCAGTCATTGATTAGACGTGATCAATTATTAATCAAGGTGCTTAAAGGAACTGCTTAGTTACACACTTCCAAACAGAAATCAGTGTGGAGTCACCATTATCCATCATGATAAATATATATTAATATAAGTAACATTTTCCCACCTTTGGCCCAAAGTTGTGGACTATAACTACCTTAAACATCTAGGTTTACAGCACAAATAAGGTTTAGTGACCGATAAAGATCAAGGTTTAATTCATTAATACTTTACTTTTGCTCATACGAACTTGTAAAGTATAAATTGTGATCTCTACTAAACCTAAACGGAGCAATGTATAGCGCTGCATTGTCTTTTTTTCTGATTCATGGACTTTTAGTTTGTTTCACTTAGTTTTCCTGCGTTTTGTTCCGGTTTCATTTGTTCCTGCAATTAGTGCCATATTCAGATCCCTTTCATTATTGCTTGACAAGCCATGACAGAACACAATACTTGCCAATAATATGGATCTAGCACTTGTTCAAATCCTCCTCCTGTATCAGGGGAACCCCCCCAATATGAAGTCCACAATTTGATATTTATCTTTATATAAAAAATTAAAAAGACAAATGAAGAATTGGATAACAATGGTGCAATTTTAAAAAGTAAATTATTCTAATGCACTTTGAGAGTTCAAAATTAAGAGCTCCAACCCATGTTCTTAACTAAGAAAATGTAAGTCAGAAAAAAAGTCTTTATATGGGACTCAACCCTCTTTTTTATTTGTGATATACGGTCTCAGTCGAAATTGCATTCACATTGGTCTTTTAGGAAGCCAAACAAATTAGACTATAGTAATAATAATGACAGCAATAGCCATATATTGTTAATGAATATTTCATAGGTATATTATTTTTGCTTTACACTTGTCACGCTTCATACGGTAAGGGGAGACGAGGAGACGCCGGTAGAACTCGAAACACACTTTAAATAACTCAAAATAGCATTCACTGGCTGAAACACAACGAGGAGACTTGAAGACAATCAACAGCCGACAGGAAACATGTGGCAGAACACACTATAAATAGACAGAACTAACGAGACACACCTGAAACATAATCAACACACACGGCTGGGACTAACTGAACTAATAATGAACAGAGGAACAGGAAACAGGAAGGACCATATACGGGCACAAGAGGGAGGGAAACACTAGACAAGGGGGAACAGGGCTGACAACACAACAGTAGGGAAATTACAATACTTATTTACTCATTTCTACACTTGCCAGAGATATTTTGAATTTGGACTACATTTAAACCGCTAGCTGTCAGCAATTCATACTGTACTTTAAGATTTTATTTTGATGGAAAACTCTAGCTTCAGTGAAAACAGGGTTACGAAAACCAAAACGCATTTCACTACAAACCTAGTGAAATGCTGTAATCATCCGCCACGGAAATAAAGCATAACTAGTGAACATTGCATTCCAAAACGTGCGTTAACTCACAGAACGCTGACTACATTCACTTACTCTGAACGGAGCCGGTCTGATGCGCGGAAAACACGAGCTGATCGCATGAACAAAGTGCGCGCTTCGCTTTGAATCACGCAGAGAAAACAGACTTGATGAAGGGATTAAGCATATTGTGCTTTTGGTTTTAAACTTAACTTTAGAGACCTTTTATGTTTAAATAGAAGTTTTAATATATTTCAAAAACGACACTGTTTGCCCAGGAGACCGATTGTTTCATACCGTCATGTGACCACAGTAATATTGAGACAATTTTTCTATCATGATATCACAATAATATTGTTACATCCATAGTGTTTACTCTAGTCAAGTAAAGTCACTTTTATTTATATAGGGCTTTTAACAATACAGATTTTGTCAAAGCGACCTTACGATTAACTTACATTTTCAATTCACGTTTATTTGTATAGTGCTTTTACCGATACAAATCTTTGCAAAGCAGCTTTACAGGAAATTAAGTTTCCACAATATAGTTATATATTGTAGAAACGTAATATATGTAACCTATGGCAAAATTTGGTAATTTTGTATGTTGTGTGAGGGTTGGCATTCTCTGTGGTCCTCTGAGGGTTAGCATCATCTCTTCTCGGGTGTTCTGGATTGAGACTGAAGCTTCTGTAATTCCTAGTTATAATAATGTGCGTTCGATCAGATATACCTGCAGTACACGATTGTGAGATGCATTATATGTATGCTTGGCTAAAGAGATGTGTCTTTAATCTAGATTTAAACAGAGAGAGTGTGTCTAAACCCAGAACGTTATTAGGAAGTCTATTCCAGAGTTTGGGAGCCAAATATGAAAAAGTTCTACCTCCTTTAGTGGACTTTGCTATCCTAGGTACTACCAAGAGTCCAGAGTTTTGCGACCTTTAGGAAGCGGATAGGAGAAAATTATTTAAATGTTTAACACACTCTGTTAGCTTAGATAATTTAGAAGTTGA
>QVTF01001618.1:0-5000 GCA_003573665.1 Oxygymnocypris stewartii | reverse complement strand
GCATCTCCAAGCAATTGATGTGCCACATGAGATGGGGACCTTCCCACAGACCTATGGAGGTGCGACCACACATGACCGCTCCCCAGCCTGTGAGGTAGGCGTCCATTGTTAGCGTTGCATGACGACATGGAGCCCCCAACACAGGGCCTTGTGACAGGAACCACGGTTTCTTCCACATGTCTAAGGCACGTAAGCATCGCCGCGTGACCTTGATCATACGAAATGGGTTGCCCCTCCGGGAAAACCCTGTGGTCCTGAGCCACCACTGCAAGAGTCTCATGTGCAGCAGGCCAAAATTTATCACGTTGGACGCAGCTGCCATCAGACCCAACAGCTTTTGAAAAAGCTTCACAGTGAGTGACTAGACTTCGCTCACTCTCTTGACTGTCATGAGGATCGACTCGATACGAGCAGGAGACATACATGCCTGCATTGAGGTCAAATCCCACACCACGCCCAGATAAGTGGTCCTCTGTACTGGAGAAAGCACACTTTTCTTTGTATTAGCCTTAACCCCAAGTCTTTCATGTGAGCGAGAATGACATCTCGATGTTGAACTGCTAACTGCTCTGATTGAGCTAGAATCAACTAGTATGCGGATGCTCTAAAGATGCAAGGGAGCCAGAGCTGCATCCACACACTTCGTGAAAGTGTGGGGTGAGAGTGCTAGGCCGAACGAAAGAACCCGATATTGGTATGCTTTGCCCCTGAAAGCAAACCTTAGGAACTTCCGGTGTTGAGGAAGAATGAATATATGGAAGTAACCGTCTATCATCACAAACCAGTCCTCGGACCTGATTTAAGACACACCTTGCTTGATAGTAAGCATCTTGAGCTTGAGACTCATGACTGAGTGGTTCAATAATCTCAGATCTAGAATAGGACGCAACCACCCATCCTTCTTCAGAACGATGAAGTAGCAGCTGTAGAACCCTGACTCTGTCGCGAGGAGGGACCACCTCGGTGGCCTCCTTCCTCAAAAGAGTATCTACTTCTTGTTCCATTACCAGAGCCTGCTCAGGGCCCACCAGAGTGGGAAATACCCCATTGAACAGAGGCGGACGAGACCTGAACTGAATCTTGTACCCTCTCTCTACAGTGTGCAGGACCCATTGAGATACATTTGGCAGAAGCTTCCACGCTGCCAAAAAATGTACGAAGGGAACCAGTCTCTTGAGACTGGCCTCTAGTGTGCTTTGAACCGCATGGAATGGCCGATCTAGCTGTTCTAAACACCTTTTTAGAGGTAGCGAGCCTATCGGGACCGCTACGTTTCCGGGCGGAAGCTGAGAAAGAAACTCGCTGGAGATCGCTGTGCCCTGAAGCACCAAGGGTGGCAGGGGCAACGGAACGATCTCCTGAGGGTACTGAGGAGAGATGGGCACCATATACTGAGGTGTGTACCGCTCTTTCCCAGAGTGGCCTACCCTCCCGAAGTCCTAAGCCATAAGCATCCGGACTATCTTACTGAAGTCTTATTTTGAAACGATGGTTCTCAGACCTGCATCATCTCCCAGGAAGACTAAACTGGTAGAACCAGAGTCTGCAAGGCAAGACCCCGAGATACACTTGGCAGGGGCTCCCACACCGCCAGGTGACCTACTAAGGGAACCAGTTTCTTGAGACTGGCCTCTGGTATACTGGCTCAGTGCCCTGAAGCAGAGGACCAGCAGGGGGCGGTTCCGAAGAGGTAGAGAGCCTCCCAGTACCGCTATGTTTCCAGGCGGAGACTGAGAGAAGCGCTCACGGGAAACCACTGTGCCCCCACTGTGCCCTGAAACACTGGCAGGGTTGGCAGAACGATCTCCCGTGGGCACTGAGGAGAGACGGGCACCATATAATGAGGTGTCAGTATGTAGCATAATTTTTAGATTGTTCTGTATGGGTGATTTATTTATGAAATATCATAAAAGTTTGTATGACAGTTTGAAATAATATTTTTTCCCTATAGAAATGTAAAATATAATGTTTGGTGATGGATGGTCAGTCGGATGTGTGTGTGTGTGTGTGTGTGTGTATTTCTGTGTGTTTTTGTGAGTGTGTGTGTTACACAGATCTTGAGTTTGTTTGATGTATTCTGTCTGAATATCCAGACGCATGCTGGCGTTCGCTGCAGGTATTTGTTTGGAGGTCACGGTTAAAATAATTCAGAAAGCAGCTTCACATGAAGGTGAGAATGAGAAATGAGGATTTTCTTCCGTTCTTTTGACCGCGTTTTTTAAGGGATAATCTGATTATGGCATCTTTGTTCTTGAGCTCCAGCGTCTCTGCGGATCCTTCAAACATGAGTGACATGAAGAGAAATTTCACATGTATTTCCACGAGCACCTGAATGAATACATATTACCCTCTCTTTCACACACAGATCTGAGCATGATTCATTTCACTGGCTAGTTATGCCATTGTGATAGTTGTAAGCTAATAAGAGTAATTACCTTTAATAGCCACCTGAACTCGACGTGAGCGTGTGTGACTGATTCTCTCTCAGGATGTCTTTACGCTGAAGCTGCTCTCTGGCCTTCTTACATAATGAGTCTGGAGCGACCTATTAATTATAATTTCACACAAACACATCGACTCGCTCTCATTGTGCTTCAGTCTCGTTTCCTCCTGCTGTCGTTCTACAGAAATGAACTGTGGCATCTCAAAATAAGACATAAATCGAGCTCAAAATGAATAGTTAGAGCAATGAAAGTCTCCCAGAGTAACTTGAGCAAGCTCCGAGACGGAGAGAAAGATAAATTCGGTTTTGTAGGTTCAGGAGGGTTTGTGTTCTTGGTCATTATTCACAATATTCCCTTGTTTACTTGCTCATTTAATGACATTTATTTCTTTTTCTCCTTCTCTTCTCTCTTTATTTGCTTGCAGATGTGACCAAGAGTTTTCAGAAAGGTAAGACATGTGCTGTCTCTTACATTCATTCTAATGCATGAATAACATCAGTGTTAAACACTATACGCAGTCGAGTTCTGTGCAGACGTGACGAAATCTGACCTTTTTTCTCTCTTTTGGTGTTATTTCCAAATGGTGGTGCTCAAGACTATACCTTTCAAACAGTGGACCGTTTAAAAACACACACCTGTTATGATCATGTCAAAAATGACCCGTATAGACTTCCTATTCTTCCTATTGATTGTGTGCATGAAAACTGGTGTATGCTTATCTAGATGTTTTCACAATAGTCTTATGCGTATGTGGAAGACTTTTACCTGGCTATATCGACACCTATGTGTCAGTTGTGGTGCTGCATAAAAGGGACATTTTTAAAGAATATAATTAGAATAGAGAGTGCTAGAGTTAGAGGGAGTTAGATGGCTAAGGACTCGAGAGGCACATAGGTCTGAAGTTCTGAATTTAGGTAAAGGGGAGCAGAGCCAGAGGTGGTTTTCTAAGCAAACATTAACGCCTTGAATTTTATGTGAGCAGCTATTATTAGCCAGTGCAAATTGATAAACAGAGGTGTGATGTGCATTATTTTCAGCTCATTAAAAATTAATATTGCTATCGTTATACTATATATAATTTACTATACTATATACAGTATAATATAACATTATATATATAGTAAAATAAAACTATATTTATATTTATGAGTAATACAATTTATAATAAAATACACTATATATTTTGGCAAAAAGCCTTATATAAGGGGTTAGAAAACTTCCCACCATTACTGAAAACCAATGTGTGTGTGTGTGTACCTACTTAACCATATTTTGGGGACACATTTGTACCCAAAAGTGAGGTAAACCTGACAAAATATCTGAAAACCTCCATTTGGGTATGTCCTCATTTGTAAAACAGGTTTAAAAATAAACTAAACAAAGTTGGTTTAGGTGTAGGGTTGGTTTAGTGTGTGTGCGTGCGTGCATGCGTGTGCGTGTGTGCGCGCATGTGTGTGTGTGTGTGTGTGTGTGTTTGTGTGTGTGTGTTTGTGTGTGTGTGTGTGTGTTTTGATCCCATGTGAGACAAACACAAACTCTTTTCTTTCCCTGCTGCTGTTCTGCTGCTCGGCCTCAAATGTGAATTTTATTGAAATGTAAATTTAGCTCACCACAAGAGACAATGTACAAAATAATTATTATAAATAATAAATTGCAAGTTACGTTCGCCCAATAAAATATAGGCTGGAAAACACAGGTTATTAATCAAAATAATGATTTCTCATGGGAGTATGTGGATATTTGGGCATGTTGAATAAATAATATTTGATGCGTCAGAGATGGATGCATTACAAACACAAGCACTTCTGCTCTGCAATATTTACATGTGCCTGCAGTAAGAGCTTTTTTCACCTGTCTGTGTGAACATGCTCTGTGTGCGGCCGTCACGCCTGGATGAATAGGAGTCTGGAGTGGCTGTGGGGTCATGGGACGGATCGGGCCGGAGATACTCCCCGCCTCTAGAGTCCCTTTGTGTTTCAGTTGCTCGACTCTCCACAAAAAAATCAATCCACAAACTTTCTCCAACCACCATTACGGATCCAGATCAGTGACCTATTTACAGCTCAACACCTGCTGGAAACAAAACAAAATGGTGCCGAAGTTTCCAGAGAGCGCGTAGGGGAATCTCTCTCTGTATGTGTGTGTGTGTGTGTGTGTGTGTGTGTGTGTGTGTCTGTGTGTGTGTGTATGTTTAGAAACCAAGCCCAGAAACACACTGGAATGACTGAGAAGTCAGAAGAAATGAGAGAATAGAAGTAGAATCAGAGGGGGGGTGAAAAGAAGAGAGGAGAGGAGAGGGCAGTGAAACCCCTGGATGAAGTGAATAATAAGGACCCAGAGGAAAAGAACAGATGGACATTTAGAGAAAGGGAGAGAGAAGGGAAAGAACGAGAGGGAAGATTGTCAGACGTGATGCCAAGACTCTGTAGGGGACACACACATACGCAGTTCTCATTAAAGCTGCAGGATTCTGAAGTTTGGTGGGAATTTCAGAAGGTTAAAATGACATCATGTGATTTATTATTTTCATCAGATTTGAATATACTATACTATATC
>QVTF01001617.1:0-35921 GCA_003573665.1 Oxygymnocypris stewartii | reverse complement strand
CATACTCTGAACTATCAAAGCAGCTGTTTAGACTGTAAGGCAGATGAGACTGGAAAATAAAGAGGTTTTAAATATTTTTTTTTATAAGCAGAGCTCTCAAAGTCAACATGGTGAGAAGGTTTATGGGTAAGAGGAGGTTTATGTTGTGCTAAGTGTTTGCTGAGCTTTAGAGAGGGGAACGCTGCCTTCAACAGGTTACTGTGACCTGTTGTCATGCCCTGGTGCCCAGCCAGGTTTGTTCCTTTACGGAAAATACACCCAGCTATAAAATCCCAGTCCTGACATGTTCGAAGAACATCAGCAGATGGGCATTCCACAGAGCAGACTCACAGGAATGCATTATTTTCTATCAATATTAATGCCGTAGTATGCAGCAATGTGCATCAGTCCAGTCATAGTTAATTCTCTTTTTGAGATTTGTAACCGTCACTGCAAGTCATAAAAAACATACATATTTTAGCTTCCCTCAAAACACATTCCCAAAACAGCAGTACGCAGATTTAGTGTCATATTCATGGCCAGAACGGTTCCATGTTTCTTAGTATATATGGCAGACACAGATCATTCAAAGGTCACTCATGGATAGATAGATCGATAGATAGACAGACTCACCGTTGGAGAAGTGAGCCCCCTGTGGGAAGCTCAGCTCATTGCTGTGTTGTGCTTCACATGGATATATGGCTTTGGCATCTCTGTGGATTAAAATCAGAAATGATATACAGATGTGTTCTTACACTGTTTTAAAATGGATATTATTTGGTTTGATTTTTTATGACGTTTTTCCATCAAATATATTTGAAACGGTGATGTTTTTATGGGCACTGTCCATCGGTACCTTCCCAAGGGAGGTTTTACAGCTGATGGGTTCTCAAAGAGCAGCGCTCTGGCAGCCACCCTGGAACATACAACCATGCCAAATGTTAGGATAGTCAACTTCAAGATCTGATGTCACAAGAATTAGGCTGAATAAACCAACCATTTTCAGCTAAAGCAGGTACTGTAGCAACAATTTGACCCTTACATTTACAGTAAAAAACATTGGTGTGAGCCAATATTCTATCATTTATTATGCATAGTTATACAAATGTAAGCATCACCTCTGTAGCAAGTGATTCATGTGCACTTTATAACTATTAAAATAACATACAAATTCACAGGCCAAATTTTTTTTCAAATCAACATGTTTCTAACACTTGTGGCTGTACATCTTATATAATCAAATAAAAGTGTTTTTGAATCGAGTCCTCTTAAGTGAGTTGTAATGTTTCTTTTTTTCTCTGTCATGGCAAGTACAATTATGTATCCTTCCCCGGAGAGAGTTGAAAAACCAGCGCTAGGTCACATCAACCCTTTCAGCAGAGTAATTAAAACTCCTGCCAACAAAGAACAACTGCCATCAATCTCCTCTCCAAGCCAGTGACTGCACTACACAATACTGCACTATAAAATACCGTAATGCACGATGTTTCCTCCCAATGCACCCTGAAAAATGTTTGCACATTCCTCATGATGTAGTGTTTTAAAAGCTAACAATAATTTGAGTGTATATCTAACATGATCAGTTCTATTATTTCTGAACAATAAATCAACTGCACAGAGATAAAAAAATATATATACTGTATATGTGTATATGCATTTTTTTTAATTTTGCCTGCCAAATAAATTTCCTCAAAAGTATATTCTTCAAAAGTGTTCCATTTGTTAACCTCGGTTAACTAACAATGCAAAATACTAAATTATTATTACTGTTAATATTATTTAATGGACCTGCTTATTTAACACGGACTTACAATGAACAGTTGTATTTTTTATTATATAACATTAACGAAGATAATACATACTGTAAAACATGTACTGCTCATGTTAGTTCATTTTAATTGTCAGATAATGTTAATTGCAAGATAAACTTGTAATTGTGACTTTTTTCTCAGAATTGCATTTTTATTTAGCAATTCTGACTTTATAATACGCAATTGCGAGTTATAAAGAAATCATTGTGAGATATAAACTCATAGTAAATAGTATTATTATGAGAAAAGAAGTCAGAATTGCAAGATATAAACTTAAAAAATGCAATAAAACGATAAAAAAATCCCCTCAGAATTGTGAGTTCATATCACACAGACAACATTTCTTCTGATTTTATCTCTCGCAATTGTTTGTATCATGCAATTCTGAGGAAAAAAGGTCAGAATTAGATTCTGAAGAACTTGACATGTTTACATTTTTTTATTAATCATCTTCATCCTCAAATGTCGACTGCAATCTGTCATTGAACTTTTGATTGGCTCACAGGCTAAACGTGGTCTCCCAACATATCAAGTTTTTTTTCTTCTAACTTCTAACAAAACTGGATGTCTTTTTATCTGATAATGAGCATTAGAGGAACAGACAGAGCTGGATTTTCATCAAATGTCAGCTTCAGTGGGTTGGATACTGATTAGAGAGTTTCACTTACACTGATCCTGGTCTCTGATAGCCGTTGGTAGAGCTGTTGTTGTCCAGCTTTCGGCGCAGGATCATTTTTGGTGGCAGATCATGGTAAGTTGGGGATTTGTTGCCATCTTTAAACACCCCACATGCTAGATTCTGTACAGACCCCACACAGCTCTTATGACCTCCAGAGTGCCCAAAACACAAAATAACTAAATAAGTAAATTGGTTTCTTTTTGTGTAGAGCTTTTAAATCAGAAAAACAACAGAAAAAAGAAAATACATTTAAATATAGTTTGCAAAGACAAAATTGGAAAATGTGGAATATATATATATATATATATATATATATATATATATATATATGTGACCCTGGAACACAAAACCATCCATTGCCATTTAATAAATAAGCTTTCCATTGATGTATGGTTTGTTAGGATAGGACGATATTTGGTCGAGATACAAGTATTTGAAAATATTATATCTATAAAATATTTCCAATGTTACATAAACAGAATTCTTCCATCTTAGAAACATTGACAAGCTACAGAACATGTTAAGTGTTTCTGATGCAGAAAAGGTTAGTTCATGCATTCATGACCTCTAGACTGGACTATTGTAATGCACTCCTAGGTGGTTTGTTCTGCATCTTCAATAAACAAGCTACAGATAGTACAAAATGCTGGTCAAGAAAATATATAATTTTACCCCAATTTTACAGTCTCTGCACTGGCTACCATTAAGTTCTCTATCAGTTTCAAAATATTATTACTTATCTATATGGCCCTAAATGGTTTAGCTCCTGCGTACCTAACTAATCTTCTATCACGCTACAATCCAACCCGCTCCCTAACGAACAAAACTCTGGACTCTTGGTAGTGCCTAGGATAGCAAAGTCCACTAAAGGAGGTAGAACTTTTTCATATTTGGCTCCCAAACTCTGGAATAGCCTTCCTGATAACGTTCAGGGTTCAGACACACTCTCTCTGTTTAAATCTAGATTAAACACACATCTCTTTAGCCAAGCATTCATATACCGCATCTCACAGTCCCTCCAGGATTTCACGGGACTTTTTTCTGATTTTTGCGGCCTAAAATGACTGATTTTGTTGCGGCTTTTCTAAAATGTTGTGGTGATATTTGCAGCATTTCTTATTGTTTTGCAGTGAAAAATACCATGGACAGACTTCAAGAACCATCGTAGGGCTCCAGACTAACATTTAAGGACACCAGTGCCATTAAGTTAAGCACTCACCCTAATCACACATGTACATCTCGGAGATGTCTATTTGATGTCTGCATTAACATATGCAAGATGTATTTTTTAGGGAGTTTGCTCATCTGTAATATGTCTCTAAGATGTTTCCTGTCAGATGTAAAATAGATATTTATTAGAATGCATGTAAAACTGCTTCTGAGACGTTTATCAGATTACACAGCAGATGTTTCCCAGATCTTTAGCAGACGTCTTACAGATGTACTTGTGCTGTCTGGGTAGTTGAGCTGCAGATAAAATGAACTTTTATTGTCATTTATAATTTCTAAATATATTTTGATACATAAAATAAAGAATGCATATGCATATATATTATATGGAGTGGAAATGGCTAATAAGCCTAAAAGCTAATAAGCCTATCCTCTAAGTCTCCTTTTTATTTATAAATAGGCCTAAGTGTTTGCTTTCCTACATTATGAAACTTTTAGTTTTTATAAATGAAGGCAACCTATGAAGGATGAACAAATAATGTCATTACATTAAAAATAACTTTCACATTTAGTAGGCTAATACTTAAAGCTTTTAAGTGCTGGGAAATGTAGTATGAAGCATTTAAAAACACTCGAAAAAAAATTGCGGCAGTAATGAAAATTAGCGAGTTCTTGCGAAAATTGCGGAGTTTGGTTGATTTTGCGATAAATTCAGCAATCTTCATGGAACAAAATCTTTATAATAAATAATGATTTTTTTGGGCGTAAAATAAAAATCTATAATTTTGACCCATACAATGTATTGTTGGCTATTGCTATAAATATATCCGTGCTACTTATGACTGGTTTTCTCATCCAGTCTCTTTCACACACACACACGCACGCACGCACGCACGCACGCACGCACACACGTGCACACACACACACACACACACACCACACACGCACGCACGCACGCACACACATGCACACACACGCACACACCACGCACGCACACGCACACACACATACACTTCAAAGGAAGTGTCTCATGCTCATTTATTTGATCATAAAATACATTATTATATATATTGAAAATTTGTTTTACTTTTAAAACAAAGTAAAAAACAGCTTAAACTTAAAACTTTAACCAGTAATGCATGTTACTGGCCCCTACCTTCTGTGATGTGTAAAGATCTTAGAGACGGGGCACTCGAGCGGTTAAGCTGTGCTGATTTGATTCCTACTCCAGAGTAAGGAGCCTTTGTGGGTGCTGGTGAAGATCTGGCAGCTGCTGAGCCTGAGTTCATCCTGCAGGAGTCCTCCAAGTCCACATGGGCCGTGTCCTCTCTGGAGCTGGAGTCAGGACTGCTGGTGCAGGTGGGGCCCTGGGGCTCGCTGGAGGACAGGGAGGAAGGGGTCTGTCGCAGGCCGGGGAAGGGGGGCTTGTCTTTGGGCTTTGGAGAGGAGCAGGCTTTGGAGGAGCTGTTCTGTTCTGAGGAGTGGGAGGAGAGGGAGTCCATGCTGCCAATTGGAGTGCTGCCTGAACTGCTGCTGAACGTGTCACCTGCAGGAGCAGTACGAACATGTGCTGTGAAGAGATAAAACACCTGAAAACTATCTTCAATTCATTACATTTCTCAATACAGTCAAATCTTGTGAAAATGTCACAATGTCCTGGTCACACTGCACCTCAAAATGAAAAGAAAATATATCCAAGCTGATGAAGCCTATTTTTTGTATTGTGAATTTTTTGTGGCAATAATACACAATTTCCTCAAAGGTTATCAATACCGCAATGTATTTCAGTGTTTAACTCTTGTATTTTACCCAAGTTGATTTACCCAAGTTTTGCATTTTACACAAGTTGATATGATTCTTTAGGGTCTTAATGAAAAGTCTATAATATACTTTAGGGCTGTAGCTATCGAATATTTTAGTAATCGAGTATTCTATCAAAAATGTCATTGATTAATCGAATAACAACTATTGTTTCTTTTTAAAGGGCAATCCTAAATATACAAGAGAAAATAAGACAAGTCTCTTAATGAACAAGTAATTTGTTTCCTTTTTAGAAAAATAAAAACATTTATTGCTGAAATAGCATATATTAATAACTGAAAACTAAACCCATTTAGTTTATTTAATTGCCATATTTCATTCAAAATGCAAATACAAATAAGGTAAGGTACAAATAAGGTAAATATAGTACAACCTAAAACTAAGACATAAATCAAAATGATAGTATTAAAAAAATAATAATAAAATCTAAACATTGTGCAACTTAACTTCCACATTTGATCCTAACTAAAGCTCAAGCATGACACGCCTTTACTGTCTTATTAAGAGTCCATACACATAACATTAACACATTTTTCAGCAACATGAATTTAACGTTATTTGGAGAATAAACCCTCTTAAATGTCTCTCTGCATACTGGTGTGTGTGTGTGTGTGTATGTGTGTGTGTGTGTGTGTGTGTGTGTGTGTGTGTGTGTGTGTGTGTGTGTGTGTGTGTGTGTGATCCTTTAAAGGAGCATGTACTTGCAAGCAGTGCTCTGTATGTAGTTACAGTAAATGGTAGGGATGCACCGAGATTAAAATTCTGGGCCGAGAATTCTGGATGTGCTTGGTCAAAAACCAAAACGCTTTGTAATCATTATTTATTTTATTAAATACTATAGTATTTTGTAAGACTTTTAATTTAACTCAATTTTAATTATTTTATTGAAAGAAAATTGGACAGAAAATATATTAATATTACATACCAATGTATTATTTTTATTCAGTTTTATGCAACAGAATCAGACATAACTGTTGTTGTTTTTGACTAATTATCCAAATAAAGTATATTCCTGCAAACAGGCTTTTTTCTTTATCAAAATAAGGCGGAGGTGGAGGTGGTACCATCCTGATCATGTGCACACAATGCACCCTTCAACACTTTTTAAATGCAATATATTTTAGGTGTTATAATAATTATATGATTGAAGAAAATGACTATTATAAAGTTATGTTTTATTTTCTCTCACCTAATGTTTTATTGTTATTTGTTTTTTTTAATAGCCAAAATTAAATGTTTTCTTTTTCCCTCAGAAATTCTGTGTTCTGTTTCTGGTTACCAATGAAGGTATAAAACATCAATTTCATTTATCTTTACATGGTTTGACAATTCAACTTTTTGGTAAACAAGAGAATTTATTATTAAAATAAAAAAAAGTTGGAAATGTTGTGTGATCATTCCTTAAAAAATAAAGTTTCATAATTTAGTAGTAGTGTTATGTACATTCTGCTGAACAAATATTTCTGACTTTTATTTTGACGGGGTTGCCGTGAATACCTTTACATTTCTGTGATATATGAGGATATGAAACGCTTTTACTCAAATGAAACGGTCAAACGCTCATGAAGTGACTCTCAGGAGCAGTTCTAGAGATGTTGTTCGTGTGTTTAGTCCTCATTGAGACCCCACGCGCACTTTAGTGTCTGTGTGTGTGTGTGTGTGTGGTAAAGGAAAACGCGCTGTCTCTGTCTTCCATTCAAACAGAGATATGATCGCGTAATATGAGTTAATGCTCATCACATCAGATCGCGTAAATCAGTGGGAAATGACAGAAATGATGATTTTGTGTAAAGAAACAATCAAGTAAACATGTATTATCAGCGTATGTGAGCAGAGCACACATTGCTATTTTAGCGCGTTATTGAGCGGACTCTTCTTTTCCGGTGAGCACGAGCGGTAACTGAGCAGAATGATAGAGCTGAGCGTCACGCGGCACAGTGATGACGGCTGAGGGAGAGGGCAAACCTGGACACTGCTGGGCGGTGCGCCATATATTTTCGGCAGCCAAAAATTCCAGTGCATCCCTAGTAAATGGACAAACCGATTCTTCGAGGCACATAATTTGCCTCGATGATTTTTGGTATTCGAATTACTCGAGTAATCGTTTCAGCCCTAATATACTTAAAACATTCTCAATGGTAGTGTAAAAACATCTACTTTACACCCTGTCAAAATCAGCTCTGTTTTCATCAAGCCCTTTTTTAGTCCATGTTGCATTAATGCTAATGAGCTCTGCTGACCCCCGACCCTCTCTTCCGTGGAGTGACAAGCAGACTGTAAACTTCAGCCGTGAAACTGGCTAACTAGCACGTTTTTAGGAAAGGCAGTTTACAAAGATTCATAAAAAACACATTCCCTTCAAAACGAAGTACGTTAATCATCTGCATCTTCAGCGGCTCAGATGTCGGGAGTAAATGACAACTGCTATATTCATTATTACATCCAACAACTAAACACTTCAATCACTTAATCGGAGATGTTCTTGTCTTCCCCTGCACCGGAATCGAAACAATGGCGTACTGATGATGGCTGCCCACTGCTCCGGGTGTGTGTTCACGGTGTGTGTGTGTTCACTGAAGTGTGTGTGTGTGTTCAGGGCAGAAGCTGCCTCCCCACAGGCTCTTTAAGCACTGCCAGTTAGACCTGATGAGTACAAACAGGCCCGTGAGGGGAGATACGGATCCCCCCGCAGAGTGGTAGCAGCTGTTGGACACAGTTGCATGGCCACAGACTGCTCCACAGAGGGGATGCCCGTGTACCCCAAAGCAGCTCCACTATCGAGGGTGGTGAGGGGGGGAGGAGCTCCAAGATTTGTTTCCGGCAGTAAAAGGTGCCTTCCACGATCTTGTAAGCTCCTCATGCACTTCCGGGAGTTATGGCACCGGAGGGGGGGGGGGGGGGGGGGGTCGCTCTCAGCACGACCTCCACCGAGAAACAACTCGTCCAGCCTCGAAGAATCGGGACGCGGTGGGAGGACTCCACACGAGCCCGACATTCTCGGCGGCCCGGGAAAGCATAGCCGTCATCTCTGGGTCTGGCTCGGACAATGCTACCACATCGAAAGGGGCAACGCAGCCGAGTCGTCGTACTCCGATAGAGAGAGCTCGCCCCTCCAATGCAGCGATCGACATCCGGTCGTCAGGGGGAGCACTGAAGGAAACGGGTGGTGTACCCCACTCTGTAGAGGTCCCAGCCCGATCCAACGGCACCCCCACCGGCTGTGGAGTGTTTGAGAGGTGAGGAACTCCACTTGGGGAAGCCCTCATCGTAATATTCATATCACCAGAACGCCAGATCGCAGCAGAAGGACCCCGCCATGTTTGACATCGCGAAGTCTATTATGCAACTCCGAGATGGTCATGTCTCCACAAGAAGAACATGAACCATCCACGAAAGCTTCCTCAGCGTGCTGAATGCCCAGGCACATGAGGCAGCAATCATGACCGTCCTGAGCGCCAGATAACGATCACATCCAGAAACACACGGGTGATAAGACATCTTTAAAAAGACGCGACCACCCGTGTTGCTCTTTAGTGCAGAAGAACGCAGGGGAGCTGGCCTCCGCACACTCCTGGTGTGGCTGTCAGCAGAAAGATAATATTTTTCTCTTACGTGCATGGTGTGCAACCGTGACCACTGCTGCTGCGCCATAATGCCCGCACTCGTTTTCCAGAACACTCTTCTGTGGAAAGGAGAGCAGTAGCTTTAACCACTACCGCTCGGCTCAGAAGCGAAGGGATGAATTAATGCGGTCTTCTACTCATGCTGTGATCAGCGGCAGCTGGATGCAAATTACCACATGCCAATGTCTATTGGCTCATTTAGTTACACTCGAAGTGGATAGGTCTCTCTGGCGTGATCCCAATTCGTTGGTCATCCGACGTGACCAACTGATAGGAAACTATGTCATTCTGACATGGCTCTCAGAACAGCCTGATTTGAGAAAGGGAATTTTAAAATAGGGATTAAAAAAAAACACTAGGTGTACACAGACTTCCAACACACATTTATGTTCGAACAACTTGTAAAATGATTTTTTTTACTTTTCAAATGTTATTAACAAGTTCTGTTTATCCCTAATTAGGCTTATTATTTTGCATTTAGGCTAATTTTTGAGCCAAAGTATGGGATTTCTGCAAATGTAATTGTTGCAAGCGTAATTGTTTAGTTGATTATTATTATTTTATATATATATATATATCATACATAATTGGGTGTATTTTCACCTGTGTTTAAAATGTGAATGTTTAAAATTGTGTGCATAACACTCCCACACCCTGTTATATAGAACATAAAAAACACAATACAATAATTAATGATAATAGCACCCTGCTCTTATTCAGGTTAAGTTGTCCCTACTTAAAGTAATCAGTGTAGCTCACACTAGCTCAGGTACTTCCTTTAATGTGAGCCTATGATATTTTACTTGTTTTATCAAGTCTTAGCAAGCACCACTAAAGTAAATGAATGTGTTAATTATGTTAAATGTACTGGTTAAAACCCAGAGGATGCACTCCCAGCAGTGAATGTGAAATGTGAGGATGACTGGTCTTGTGAGACTCACTGTCCTGCATCTGCCAGGCACATTGAGGGTGCGTAGAGGCTCTTGGGTTTGCGCGGCCCAGATGAGAGGCAGATGGCTCTGCTCCTGCGAGACCCCCGCATGAGACTGCGGCTGCGGCTGCGGCAGGGGGACATTAGGGTCCGGCGCTTGATGAAATATCTGTGAAGATAAAATAAAATAATAATACTAATAATAAATTTATACAGCATGGATGCATTAAATTGATTAAAAGTGACAGTAAAATATTTTACACTGTTACAAAAGATTTCTATTTCAAATAAATGCTGCTCTTTTGAACATTCCATTCATCAAAGAATTCTGGAAGAAAATAATTTTCAACATTACTAATAATACAAAGAAGTGTTTCTTGAGCACTAAATCAGCAAAATTAGAAGTTATTTTTGAAAAATCATGTGACATTGAAGACTCAAGTAATTATGCTGAAAATACATTAGAAAAATACATTAGAATAGAAAATAATTATTTTAAATTGATATAATGTTTTTACAATAGATTTCTTTCAAAAACTTTACAAATTTAAGCTGCAAGCAGCGTTGAAAGGGCCCTCGCACCGCAACCTTTAGGAAAACAGCGAAGGTCAGCAATATGCATTTCAAGTGGTAAACATATGAGGAATATGTACCAAACTTCCTGCTGCCAGCTGGTGGCGCTATGACTATAACTGAATATTGGCATGTAGATTTCTTCAAGCCAGGACTTTGATCAAACATATGAAGTTTGGTGCAGATTGAACATGGTCTGTTTGAGTTAGTGTAAAACAAGTCACTTCCTGTTGTCAGCAGGTGGCGCTATGATTATAAAATAATATAATTAGGACTTTTATCAAACATGTGAAGTTTGGGGCGGATCATACATTGTCTGCCTGAATTATGACAACTTCCTATTTCATGGCGAAACAACAAAGTTTGTCAGGCTGCCATGGAAACGCCTTTCAACTACAACTCAAGATTTTTGCAATTTAACGTCACAAAAGGGCTTTAGATTACACTGACCAAATTTGATGTTGATCTGTTTAAATCTCTAGGAGGAGTTTATTTAAAAACAATGCCAGAAAATGGCAAAAACAGCACAAAACTTGAAGAGAAAATTAAATACAACAGACTTCCTTTTGGGTTTCGTACATGTATGTGAAACATATCTCGAGAAGCACTTCATTGACAATTATAGGTGGCACTATTAATACATTTTGCCACACCCACTTCTGAAACCCATGTCAGATGCACATTTTCACCCCTTATGGCACGTGTGCAAAGATTAATGAGTTTTCAAGCATGTTTAGGCCCTCAAAAATGCTATTCATTTTGCTGAAGAAGAAGAATCTGAGCAATTCCAATAGTGTCCGTGCACCATCGGTGCTCGGGCCCTAAATATTACCAAGGCCCAAAACTCTGAACAGTAGTCAATATAGGCATATACAAATAAAGATAGAGTTCAAATGTATCAGTTCTTACAGGAGTTTATTGTGTATTATCTTTGATTTCACTTGCCTTTTCAAAATTTTCAATGAGAATTTCCACCACGATATTTTGGAATTTGATGTTCATCATGGCGGCAACAGTTTCCTCCTGTGAGCGCATGAGCGTTGGGCCAAAGATCACTCCCAGATTGGACACCGTCATCATGTTACTCTCTCTGTGAGTGGACACACTGCAGGGACACATGTTCAGTCAAATCCAGGAAACCAATATCACACTTAAAAATACTTCATTACCACACAAAACCACCTGACACCAACGCAAACTTGCATTCAGGGCCAGACCAGATGTTGGTGCTTTTAATGCAAATTTCTGCCATCTAGTGGGCAATTCTTTTTAGCACCAAATTTTAAGTGGTGAATTAACATTTATCAATACGTCTTGGTCTTGGTTAAGCTAGTTAAGAAGTATTGTGAAGACGCCAGCACCCAAAACACAACACATGCTGGTGATCAACCATCCTCACTTTAACTAAATCTACAACATATTAATTAAGACTGAAAAAAAGTAAGTTTAGGGAGAGAAATGTTTTCATTTTTGAGGAAAGTTTCCTTTCAATAGTAAAAAATCTACATGTATAAATCTACATGTTCAGTCATACTTGAGTAGATGTTTGATTAATATCTCCAGCATCTCTTTGTTTTTGTCAGGTAGTTTAATGCACCAGCGTGTGCACTGCACACACTCTGTAGTTCTGATCATCAGATTCTGAAAGAAAACAGACCAAAAATGTCAACACACCATCAAAACAAACTCAACAGAAATACAGTGCCCTCCACTAATATTGGCACCCTTGATAAATATGAGCAAAGGCGGCTGTGAAAATAAATCTGCATTGTTTATCCTTTTGATCTTTCACTCAATAAATTCACAAAATTCCAACCTATCATTGAAGTAAAACAATTGAAAGTGGGGAGAAAATCTCATGATGAAATAAATGTTTTTCTCCAATGAATGTTGGCCACAATTATTGGCACCCCTAGAAATTCTTATGAGTAAAATATCTCTGAAGTATATTCCCATTCATATTTAAATTTTAGCACACCAGGGTGACTAGGAGCATGAAATTGTCCAGCCATGACTTTCTGTTCCACAGGATTATAAATATGAGGAACACAAAGGTCAAATTCCCTTTATTATCCATCACAATGAGAAAAAACTAAAAATATATTTCTGATGTGAAGAACAAGATTGTTGAGCATCACAAAATAGAAAGTGGCTGTAAGAAAATAGTTAAAACATTGAACATCTCCATTCCCACCATCAGGGTAATAATTAAGAGGTTCCAATCAACTAAAAATGTTAAAAATCTGCCTGAAAGAGGACGTGTGTCTATATCGTCCTAATGAATGCTGAGGAGGAGAGTTTGAGTAGCCAAAGACTCTCCAACGATCACAGCTGGAGAATTGCAGAGATTAGTTGAGTCTTGGGGTCAGAAACCTAAAAAAAAAAAAAAAAACATCCCCTAAATCACCACATGTTGTTCGGGAGGGTTTCAAGAAAAATTATCCTAGCTTATCCAAAAACAAACTCCAGCAAATTCAGTTGTCAGACACGACTGGAACTTCAAATGGCACTGGCTTCTATTGTCAGATGAAACTGAAAAAATTGCTTTTGGCAGCAACCCCACCAGATGAGTTTAGTACAAACAGGGATAAAAAAGTACCCCATGTCCACGGTTAAATATACTGCTGGATCTTTAATGTTGTGGGCCTGTTTTTCTGCTGGAGGTCCTGGACATCTTGTTCAGATGCATGGCATCATGGATTCTATCAAATACCAACAGATAAAAAATCTAAATCTGACTGCCTCTGTTAGAAATCTTATAATGGGCCATGTTTTGATCTTCCAGCAGAACAACAATCCAAAACAAACATCAAAATAATCACAAAAATGGGTCACTGAGCACAAAATTAATCTTTTACCATTGCTGTCTCTGTCCTCTGACCTGAACCCTACAGAAAATGAGTGAGGTGAACTGAAGAGAAGAAGCACCGTCATGGAGCTGTGAATCTGAAGGATCTGGAGAGATTCTGTATGAAGAAAATGGTCTCTGATCTCTTGTCAGGTGTTCTCCAAACTCTTCAGGCATTATAGGAGAAAACTCAGAGCTGTTACCCTGGGAAAAGGACGTTGCAATAATTGGGTGCCAATAATTGTGGCCAACATGAAATAGTGAAAGCATTTATTTCATCATGAGATTTTCTCCCCACTTTCAATTGTTTTACTTCAATGATAGGTTGGAATTTTGTGAATTTTTTTAATGAAAGATAAAAAGGATAAACAATGCAGATTTATTTTCACAGCCGCCTTTGGTCATATTTACTAAGGGTGCCAATATTAGTGGAGGGCACTGTATATACATTCAGTATATAGCTTTTCGCTGTGCTAATGCTGTAATTCAGACGCTTTAGAACTTACTGACAGCCAAGAGGAAGTCTGAGTGGAGCTTGTATGTCATGAGAGGCTCAGAAAGACACCTGGTGGACGGAGACGAGAATTACATCTTGTTAGCTCTTTGCAATGAAATGCTTTCGTTTTTGTTTTTCAACTCTCTCGAACAGAGAAAGGTACACTCTATTTCAGTGTAATTTTCCTGAATGTATGGTTCCCACTAGCTGCTTGAATCTAATAACAACAGTAATAACATCAGCCTGTAACATGTAGCAAAACCTGAGGTAATTCTTGAGGCCACTGGTGATGGTCTTGTTGTCCCAGTTATCTGGGTCCAGATCCATATCTGACGTTGCTTTGGGTGCTGTAAGAGAAAACCAGGAACATTTACAACATTAATAGTGCACTCATGCAAAACTGTTAATCCAAAGTAAAAGGAATTTAGAATGTCATATTTCAAACCAAAACAAGCTGCAAGAAAATGAAGGTCATTTTTAGGATCATTTTTGCACAGTAACCTCATTTTCATGACAGTTAAGGACACTAGAAATCATTCACCCTTTAAAAAATAATTTAATTTCCTTATTTATTATGGGTTTTGGCATTACAGTAATGACAACTGGGGGTGAAAATGTAGACAGATGTCAGTGCAAAACTCAATTTTCCTATTCAAAAATAGTCAATTATTTTTTTCATTTTCTTAAAAACATATACTGTACGTTCTATTATATGATGTATATTTATGTTTTGAGAATCTATCTATCCAAGTAAGAGATCTCCTTGTGAAGGGAAAGATAAGATATTTTTGATTCAGACGATTATGCATATATTATATTAAACTATGCAACATTCCATAAATACAATAAGAATTGTCAATGCTGTTTCATAGTGACATGGTGTTTATATTTTAAGCTGGTCTGTGAAGTTTTTAAACTTGATTTAGGGTTTACAGACTATTAATAGAAATTTGTTGATATATTTCAGAACAATATTAATAGCCACCAGGTGGCTTTTGGGCTTTAAGCTCCAAAATAAATTAATATGACAGAGTTTTTGCGAGAGGAATAGATTTGTATGACCCCGGCCTGAATCACACATTTGTTTGTCTAGTTCTCGAAGCTGGCTTTAGCTGTGTCGAGTGATGTAACTTACAGAAGACTGTGGTCATGAGCTTCTGCACTTTTGAGTTTATTCCACCGACTCTGTACAAGCCCATAGTGTTGAGCCCTGCTGAGAGAAGAATAGATACAGTACACGCAGAACACACCTAAACAGACACACAACACACAAGCATCCTTACTCCAAATTTTTACCAAAACAATGTATGAATAATTTAATGTAAGATTTTACCAACTATAACTTTACACACTTTTACCAACTGATGCAAGAGATCAACACAATTTTTTTACTTTAGATTTTTTTATTATATTATATAAACAGTTGATTAATAGTATATTTATATTATAATTAAGTAGTATGTTTGATACATTTGATAAAATACTACACACAAAAGGCATATTATTATTACAATAAGGATGTAAAAATAATAATACAAAATATGGAATGCTTTAACCACAATAACAATCCTATACATAAGAAATGAGGAAATCAGTACTCCAGCAAACACACAACTCACCTCTCACCTCCACCAGCTGTATACACTTCCTCACAAAATTAAAGCCAGCTTCATTTAAAGATGCTACAAAAGACAGGTGAAAAGAAACAACATGTTCAATTGATGGATTCAGCTTGTGTCACACTCTGGGGGTTACGGCTTACTCCGGTTGTGCTAAATGTAATGCGATCAACCTTGCAAAAGGAAATGAGAGAGTAGAGACACACAAAGGGTGTAGTGAAGGGAAACAGAACACATTATCTGAAGGAGCGTTTGTTAAACACAGATAGTCTAATGAGAGCGTGTGAGGGCAGACTCAATCAATAAACTCACTCTGACTGAAAAAAACAAACAAGACGTAATATAAAATAAAATGAATAATTCATTAATATCACTGTGGCTATGCTTAAAGACTTACTCTCTTCTTTCTTGCTCAGAATAGCAGGAAGGTTGTAGATCTGAAAGAGAGAGAAAAAATATCTAAGTGAATCAAGTATTACTTGTTAAGCAATATTTCAGATAAATGGCGTATCGATTTTTACACGTTCTGACAAAAATACCTGAGCTCGAGGATCTTCTGAAGCTTGAATCAATACAGGAGCAAATTATGACAACTATGTGAATATTGTATTAAATCAGGCAAGAAATTTGCTTCGGGACTCACCGGCTCTTTGCCATCCATAGCTTCCAGCCAGAGTCTCCTGTTGGACTCAGACAGCGCTTGTAGTGTGATAATGCCATGCCTGAAGACAACACAGCACTTAAAAGTCTGACATGCTCTAGAATTATCTTACTCAACTAGATCGACTCGTCTAAAATAGTTCCTGAATAGAGCCTTTGGAGAAACTGAAGCATGTAAAGGATTTAGACCCAAATGAAATATTGCCACATCATATACAATTCACCCAAAAATAAAAATTGTCATCATTCACTCATCGTGATGTCATTCCAAATTTGTATGACTTTCTTTCCTCTGTGAAATGTAAAAGAAGATATTTTGAAGAAAGTTGGTAACCAAAACTTTTTGGCTACCACTGACTTCCATAGTGTGAAAACGGTTCTTCTATTGTATGAAAACTTCAGTAAATGATAGAATTTTCTATTTAGGGCAAACTATCCCTTTAAGTCAGGTTGAGTAGCAATTGTTCACCCCCCCCCCCCCCAAAAGAAAAGACGATGCAATTCCAATTTCATCCAATTAGATGAAACATAAAGAATGAAACTGCTCTTTTCCATAGAATGTAATACACAGGGAATGCAAAACCTATTTTTTAGTCTTATTGCTTTGGAATATATTGTATATGAGCCTCCTTTGCATACTTTCTTCTCATTTCTAGAGCTTGACAGCTCTTGGTGATTGTATGCTATTGTTGTATGGTAAAGAGCAGCGTGAACATTCTTCAAAACATCTCCTTACCTGTTCCATGAAAACAAAACAATGAAGTCATATGAGTTTGAAATAATGCGTTTGAGGGTAATTATTTTTTTAAATGTTTGAACTAAAATCAAAAGTGATTTGTTAAAAACCTTTCGATTTCCCAAGCTCACTTACACTACACACTTATGGGAAAAGTATACATGAAAGTACTACATCATTTACTTATATTCTGTATTTGCACTCTGAGTTTCACACCATTTTGAATCACAAGGACCAATTAATCCACCCATAATATTACCCATGGATTTTCACCCATGATTTGACAGGATTTGCAGTAACCATAACTGTAAGGTAAACGTTAGAGCGAGCTCATAGTCATTAACACGCTCCTCGCTGCAGATACAGCCATGCCTGTGCAACAGCTGTCACTTATATCTGTGCATGGATAAACCAGCTATACGCTCAGCTATGCTTTGATTATTCTCCTGCTTGTTAGGGCAATGCAGTGCAGTTTAAAGGCAATGGTAGCTGTGTTTTCTGACAGGAGATTTTTGTACATGAAGTGCATGTATATCATAGTATTTATAATGTTCCAGAAATGGAACATTCTGAGATTAAATTTTAAGTGAACTACTGAACAACTTTGTTCCAAAACGTAGTGAGCTGCCTTGCTGTCTACATAGGCAGCAGCTTTGTGAAATAACATCATATTTGTCATAAAATCTCATCCGTGAATGATACAATATATAAATATATATTAGTATTAGTGCTGTCAAATGATTAATCGTGATTAATCGTATGAAAAAATATATTTTTTCATTGTGTGTTCTGTGTATATTTATTATGCATATATAAATACACACATATACAGTATATATTTTGAACATATTTACATGTATTTACATGTTTATATTTATATTCATAGAATTTATATTATAAATAAATATATTTAATATATAAACATAGCATATCTTTCTGAAATATATACATGCATGTGGGTGTGTATTTATATACACATAATACAAATACACATTGTTTGACAACACTAATATATATATATATACACACAATTTCTTATTTTGGATTCTTCACAGATCTTGTGAAAATAACCCAGAATAACTTAAATAATTAATCAAATCATAAGGTGTAAAATTTAAATAAATATTCTTACAATGGAAACAATCAATATCAAACACTAAAAACGAAATATCAAATAAATAAATAAAATAAAATAACTATTTAATATCTTAATAACTCAGGGGGTATTTGAGGTAAAGTAAATGTTTTAGGTCAAAGGGGATCGGCTGACAAAATTAATAAATAAACATAAGAAATAAATACATAATAATAATAATAGTGCTTTCTCTGTGAAGGAAACGTGCGATGTTGCCTAAGATTTGTGCAAAGATTAGGCATGTTAGAAGAAAAACGGCTTTTCTGCAAAGTTGTGAAGCCAACAGTGCACGATAAATAAAGTTATTGTCTATAAAAAAAAAGCGTCAGCTCCCAATCGCCTGAACGAATCGTCAGTAATTTTATTCTTATTCTGTTACTGCTGTACGTCACAAAGTAACACATTTGCATAATGTCCGCCCATGGGCTGTCATTCTCGCTGTACGCGATAGACCAGTCACAAAGGACTGTGCCATATCGACCAATCACAGCAGTGAAAGGCGGGGTTTAGAGAGACTAATTCTTCGAACTGCTTCGCACGAATCGTTTAGGAATCATTTAGAAATGAGGTCAAATTAAAGCTATTTTTTGAGAAAACTAAAGTGTTTTTTTACCTTGGATGCATGTAAACCTGTTTTATGACACTTAAAAAACAATATTAGCAACCTTAAAATGGCATAATAGGGGCACTTTAAAAGGCTTTCTGGGTAGGCAGCTCACTCAGTTTTTCTCAGAAACTTATCATATAAATATAATAATTATAAATATGTCCTAATTCTATCACTGAATGTTTCCTCTCCATCCTGCACTAACTCTAGCCTGGTGTAGCCATAGATAATGTTGATTTGATGCTGTGATATTTGTTCCTTGATGTCAAGTGATAATGTGATTTCTAGATCAAAAATAACTCAGCCAGTTAAATTAAATCAAACTGTTATCCCACCAATTACAGGTGCAGGGAATGTGTTGGATTTTCATCATGCAATGCTTTAAAACCATTGGAGTGAGAAATGAGCTTTGATCAGCGTGGGATTTGGAATGCATGAGATCACAAGCAGCACACATGCGCTTCAACATGCTTCTGGGCTGGTCACATACCGGGCTTTACAGAAAAATTGCAGTGGTCTGAAAAGAGATCCACGATAGATGGTATTTCTAGATTGAAATAAACACAGAGAAGGGACAGGGGAAAAGGGCACATACAGCACAAGGTAAACTGTCAGAAAAACAACAGTGCAACCTTACACTAGGTGGCAAAGTACATGAACACACAAGTTACATTTGCTACACACAGATCTGATAGGCTGAGCGTTAGTAGAAGGTGCACAGTCTAATACGTGTGCACAAATGCTTAAATACATATACAAACATATTTGCCACCTAATATCGTAAGACTGTGCCATGACGGCAGATGTAAGTAAAAAAGGAGAACGTTTTACAGTTAAAATATACAGAAGACAGATAACATGGTGTGAAATAAAAGACACAAGAAGCATGCAGAAAACAATAATTCAGGCCAGTCTTAAAACAAGAAGAAAAAATTCATATTTGAGAAAAAAAAGCTATAGCACATGTTAAAAAGAGGTAGGAATTCATCCAGAAATGAACATTAGGTATTCATTTACTCTCCCTCAAGTAGTTAAAAATCTGTGTGACTTATAAAACACAAAAGGTGATATTATGAAGAATGTTCACGCAGTTCCTTTCCATACAAAGAACATATAAAATAAATGTTAAAGTAAAAAAGCATAATTAAAATAAAAAATATACAATTAATGACAGTAATATTACAGTAGTCTGAATAACCTGCGTGCTATATTTCTTTTGAAGATTTTATATATATATGTATACAGTGCTGCTTAAAAGTTTGTGAACCCTTTAGAATTTTCTATATTTCTGCATAAATATGACCCAAAACATAAATAAATAAAATAATACAATAAATTAAATTAAATTAAGTCCTGAAAGTAGACAAAGAGAACCTAATCAAACAAATGAGATACAAATATTTTCTTTTGTCATTTATTTATTCAGGAAAATCATCCAATATTGCACATCGGTGAGTGGCAAAAGTCTGTGAATCTCTTGGATTAGCAGTTCATTTAAAGGTGAAATTAGAGTCCATCTGGAGTTTTCTGTCAGTGCAATGACTATCAAATGTCATTACGTGACCTGTTTTATTCAAAGAACAGGGATCTATCAAAGTCTGATCATGTTTGTGGAAGTGAAATAGAGGAGATGACCTCGGAAAAAGAGTTGATGTTGCTCATCAGACTAGAAAAGCTTACAAAACCATCTCTAAAGCGTTTGGACTCCGCAAATCCACAGTCAGACAGATTGTGTACACATGACCGCTGTTACCTCCCAGAGAAGTGGTCGACCAACAAAGATCACTCCAAAGTAGAATGTGTAATAGACTGTGAGGTTGCAAAAGTTCCCAGGGTAACTTCTAAGCAACTAAAGGCCTTTGTAACATTGGCTAATATTAATGTTCAAGAGCCCACCATCAGGAGAGCAACCACTGAACAACCATGGTGTGCTTGCAGAGTTGCAAGAAGAAAGCCACTGTTCTCCAAAAAGAAAATTGCTTGCTAAAGATCATGTGATGTCAAGTGATGACTAATGGAGAAAGGTTTAATGGATGGATGAAACCAAAATAGAACTTATTAGTTTAAATGATAAGCTATTATGTTTGGAGACTAGAACACACTGCATTCCAGCTTAAGAATTTTATTCCATCTTTAAAACATGGTGGTGGTAGTATCATGGCTTGGGCATGTTTTTCTGCATCTTGGCCAGGACAGCCTGCCATCATTGATGGAACAATGAATTCTGAATTATACCGGCAAATTATAAAGAAAAACGTCAGGACATCTGTTTAAGAACAGAGTCTCAAGAGAACGTAGGTCATGCAGCAAGACAGCAACCCCAAGAACACAAGTCATTCTACCAAAGAATGGTTAAAGAGGAACAAAGTTAATGTTTTGGAAAGGCAGAGTCAAAGTCTAGACCTTAATCCAATTAAAATGTTGTGGAATTACCGAAGCAAGCAGTTCATAGGAGGAAAACCACCAACATCGAATGAGTTCGTCAGTTACTGCAGCAAAGTGGGTCACACCAGATACTGACAGCAAAGATTCACAGATGTAACACTGGATCATTTTTATCAATAAATAAATGACAAAGAAAATATTTGTCAAAGAAAATATATATGTTTGTTTCGGATCTCTTCGTCTACTTTCAGGACTTATATGAAAATGTGATGATGTTTTGGCTCATATTTATGCAGAAATATAGACAATTATAAAGGGTTCACAAACTTTCAAGCAGCACTGTATATAACCTGATATAAAATACAATGCATGGAAAAAAAGAGCTTGTACATTCTTTAAAATGTCTCCTTTTGTGCTCCATGGAAGACAGACGGTCACACAGGTTCATAACAACACAAGGGTGAATAACAGAGGACGATGTGTCTTTCTGTATTTCTCGGGGAGTGTTAAATATTTAAAAAACCTGTACTGTGTCGTCAGCGCAGACACCCACCTTTCAACCACCTCAATATCAAAACAGAAGCGCTTATCAATCGAGTCAGTCTTCCTCCTGATACAGGACTTCAGTTTGAACTTCTCTGTGGGATTTGACATGACACCGTTCTGTGAAAGGAGAGAGACAGATAGTGAGGATCTGATGCAAACAGCACCTCTGGTTCCACAGATGACTGAAACATGAGCATCTTTGTACCTGTTTAGCTGTGGGTTTTGCCTCTGTGTTGCACATGCTGAAGATGTTGCTGCCTTTTTCGAATGTACAATAATGGCGTATCCATGCACAACCCAAAGGCCCTGAAACATGCACGAGATGTGCATAAGGCATAAGTGATAATCTTGATTGGCAAAACATAATCATTTGCAGCTCCTATGCTCTAAAATAAAAAACAAACAAACAAAAAATATATATAGCTATTTATAGTGTTATTTGAATAAGTAACTATTGTGAATAGCACAGTTGAAAGACCCCCCCCCCCCCACACCAAATATTACAACATGTACTTTACAAACAATAAAATACATTTACAGTAACACAATACATTATAGATAATATGCAAGCAAATAATGGACTACAACAAACTCAGTTTTATTATTTTATTTGGTTAAAGTACCTTGAATTATCGAATAATTTAGAATATTTATTTCAAATGTTTTAAAACGTGTATTGTGTATCCATCCACCAGAGGGCAATGTTATCCTTTCCTAGACCAGGTCATTCACTGTCTTATCTGAAATTCTATTATCTAATTCTAAGAATGTAATCTAACTGTTTACATGTGGAGAGCAATTTCATTCTGGCATTTCCTCTGCAGCATGAAGGAACAGGAAAAACACAGGATAAGACCAAATTGAGGTCACTTTAGGAAGATAAAAATGAAGACGCATGAAAACCAAATTCTAAACTTATCATTATATATATTTTAAAGTGTCTGGTATGGAATGCCATAGACTGTCTGTCCTTCTGTTTGCTCGTTCTTAGAGTCTGAACGATTGTAACACTCACGTTTCTCCTGGACATAGAGGTATCCTTCCATTGTCCACTGGCCTGGGGGCTTCTGGTCTTGATCTGCAGATCGAACTCTGTTCATCAGCTTCTCTACTTCTTGCTTGGTGCTCAGGAAGTTGTTTCTTGTCTTCATCCAACAAATTAAAACACATGTACAAAAACAGATCACAGGAATATCAACTGCCCTTTTAGAACAGCCAATTATATTTAATCTGACAGATGCAAATACATTTAAAAACGGACATGAGACTGAAATAAGTATATAGTAATAGACATCTACAGCATACAGACATGCAAGAGGAACTCTGTTGCAAAAGATTGTGATTTTAGCATTATTTACAATACATTTTGACCTTTGCATACAATCAGCGGCTTTTCTGATGTAGTAAACTCGCTTGATAGCTTACCTGATACAACACTGTAATTGCGATGAGGAATGCTCATGTACGAGTCCCACGAAACACAAGCCGTGATAAAAGAGCTCCAAGACTTGTATTAGCAAGTTAAAATGATATGGTTGCTTTCAGCAAATCCTTTTTTTACATGACATTTGCTTGCTAACACTATCAGTTAGGTTTTGTGTAGGCATTACTTTTAAGCTTTTGCACACTACCACTTTACGTATAAAACCAGCATAATAAAAACATGCCAGATTCATGTTCATCTGTTTCAGATAAAACTGAATACAATTTTAGTGCCACTTCACTTTGAGTACTTTTTCCTTTTTTTCAAAATGAGGTGATTTGTAAACAATCTTTCTTCGCAATGATACTGTACATTGATGTGGAAAAACGTGTGTGTGTTCAAAGGTACTTCATAAAATACCACGGTATACTAAAACCATGGTAAGAGCATGACCATTATTAGTACATTTTTTTTGTTAGTGTCTTCAAACGAACGGCATCTTGAGTTATCTGTAAAACTTTAAAATGCTCTTCAAAACAAAAGCTCATCAAAATGCAATAGTTTTAGGTAGCTATGGGAAAAGAAATCATCGGTTTTATTTGGCATAAATTACACCATTTCCTGAGAATGGCCAGAAATCATATTTGAGTAATGCAGCTGCCAACAGAGGACAGCGCATAGAGACTGAAAAGCATTTTCCTCAGAAAGATTGCGATTACTTGTGTTGGTTTAAAAGTGAATTCTCTCCAAACAAAAAGTCGTCATTACAGAGTTATAAGCTATGAAAGCTATGAAGTGAATCGACATTGATTAGAAGCAAACATGGATTTGAGAATCAGACATAAAGAGAATCACATAGATGATTGTGAACACAAAGAGACATTCAGGGGCACAAACACTTGTGGTCAACTCTGCCCTATGACTTTTATTGAATAAACTAACTTCACTAATGAAAAGCTACACTTACTTCTCAGGTGATAATGTTGATGTTTGAATTTTTGCAAACATCAATGTAGCTTTCCATGCTGGCAAGTGACCATGGTATAAGCGGAATAATCTACAGCAAGGTGTTTATTAAACAGATTTTTTGGAATACTTCATTCTGATTGGTCAGTCACAACATTAAAAGATTCCTGTTTCCTGATAATGACTGACATCAATACCAACGCTGTATAACAGACAACTTCTGGCATCTGAAGCTGGCATTTATTTTATCTCATATAACAACGTAGACTCATTATCCCTTGTTCAATTCAGATTCAACTGGTGCCATTTAGCATCTGTATTGAACTGCAACTTCTGTTGTAGTGTTCTCCTAGTTACCAGAATGATTGTTTTGTGAATTGTAATGGATGATTTTAAACAATTTTCAACTCAAAATCAATATTTCATGTCTAGGTAATTATTTATTTGGTGAAAAGTCATGAATTAAGTAATTTGTTGTGGCACAAAGGACCTGTTGTCTTTGTGGAAGCTTTACAAATGAGCTAATAAAATATATTTTAACTCAAATCAATATTTCGTGTTCAATTATTTACTTATGTGGCAAGTATCCGCATAATAAGCTGGGTAATGTACATTCAGCTGGTTGTTATCGCAACAACCAGCTGCACCCTTCAGGTGATAAAATATCTGTTCTGATCACCCTGTCTGTTTTTTTTTCCAATAACAACCAGCTGGATATGCTTTATCCCTTACTTAAGGCACACCTAGCTAAGAATTGTATGGGATATACATATTCATTTATGTACATACCAAGTGGATTCAGATTTTTCACAGTCTGTTGAAAAGAAATGGCTTCATATCCTTCGTTTGTCCTCTAGAGTACTTACATCTCATCCAAATCTATAACTGTGAATTATCAATGCCACTCCTACAAAATTAAAGGTGCTAGTCCTGCGGTAGTGAATTACTGTTAAGGCTAATGTCTCATGCTTTCACAGCAGCGTTATTTCAGCGTATATATGCCGCAGTGCTGCAGTACATGTCTTTTGAGCTTTAGAACAAGCTGAAATTTTGTGACACTACATAAGCTTTGAGTTTACATTGACAGTGATGCAATGAGAGAGTCAAAGGTCATAGAACCCAGACACAGAGATGCTGACGAGCAGCAGGAAGTGGTTTATTATAGGTCAATATTGATCAAAGACACAGAGCAGGTTACAACATGAAACCAGAGGGCAAAATAAATGGCAAAATGATTTTATATGTGCCAAGCATAAACACCACATGGCTTTATACATATTTTCAAAAGTAAAAACACTTTGTTTGGTCAAAAGGAGGCTACTGTAAGTGAAAAGGTGAAAGAGAAGCTGGATGATTCACAAGAGATGTGTACTTACATTCTGCAGGTTAAACTGTAGCTGTTGTTTGTAGGGCTCAAATTCATGGGCCAGCTCATAACCCTCATGGTAGAATGTGAACAGACCCTGTAGGAAGGCCAAGAGCTGCAACCCCAAATAAGATATAAATACAGCAAGATGTAAATAACAAGTTTCCATCATATGCTTGTTGCACAACATATCCATCTCTTCCTCTTTCTCAGTGCAAACAAGGATTTCACAATGTTTTGTGTCAGTTTGTAAATTCTGAAGTTTTCACATAACTGCTCAATCAAAATCCTAACAAGACTTGCACAAAGTTCAGTGCAATGTTCTCTAAAACAATGTGTTAAAATAAGAGTACTTTTCCTCATTAAAATCTTCGACAGAAATAAATAAATAAAATATAACTTTTGTGAAATGTGAAAATAATGTACACTCACTTGATATGAAGATTAGTAACTCAATAAAAACGTTTAATTTTACATGGAGTGGGTCACCTCATGTTGAGATCACATGACCAGCCAAATACTACTTGCTTTATCTCCGTAAATCTTTATATGAACGCACTGTTGCAGCTATGATAACGTTTTAAGGTTTAAGGTCCTTGCACAATAAATCCGAAATTTTTGTATGCATTTTTCATATTCGCCATCTTTTCCTATCAAAATGCTTGCTAGGGATGCAAAAACGCAGGAAATCGAACGTGAGCTAATTTTTTTTTATGACAGACGAAAGTTTTCTGAGGCAGTGTGTAAATTTGATTGACACAATGTGAGGTCGTATTTATTTTTCAATGAGCAAAAATTTTGGATGAAAATTTCAGACTCAGTGTACAGTGGCCTTTATTCTGCGGCGTTTATAGCCTTTTGACGGGTTGTATCAAGGAGTTGTAAAAACGGTTAGGCTACACTAAGTGAATGAATCGCGTTTGTACTGATCTTTTCGAAGCAAAGCAAAAACAAACACTCTCCTTCGATCCATGAATATTTCTCTCAGTTAATGCACTCAATGTCATCTCACAGTCTGAAGTGTCTGTCATAGCAAATCAACACATGCTGTTGTAAATAATCAAGCGAAACATCTTCTTATAGGATAAAAACACGAGTCTCGTGAATAATTTAATAGACATCAATGTACAAATTGTGACGTCATCACAATGCCGATTTTAAACCAGGAAGATGAAAATAGCGCAAAAAGCTTAAAATTAACCAGTTTTCTCCAACAGTTAAAATTATCGGATGCTAACATTGTCTTCTATGATGTGCAACACAAACACCAAAATAAATAGAACCCTACAACCTCAAATTACTAGAAAGACATTTACTTGATATACTAAATTAATAATTGAAAAAAAATTGTTGCACAGACCTAATGTACCTACACTTTAAAGAATAATTTTCAAAGCTGTGTGTAAAATAGTTTCTGGCGCATGTTTTAAATGAAAAGACCAGTCCTTCTATTTAAAAATGTCACGCTTAAATCAATGTGTTACTTGACATTTTTTAAAATAATTTTTGACATTTAATAGCAATTTCTACGTGATAACTGTTTCAAAGCCATTTCGGTGAGTGCATAAATTCTTGACTAATGTTCCATCTGTTAAGTTATCCCAGCTCTCTTATACTCAAGGCCTGTGAAAAGATTTGACTTTCTGATAGTGACTTTAGCAGAAGACTTCAAAGATGCTGATGTCACACCCTGAAACTCAAGAGCGGGCCAGACTGCGGTGCTTCTGGAGATTAACAGCATCGTTTTTTACCATGCCAGGTGATAAACACTGGATGCTCCTTTAAATCTATACAGCACATTCTCTGGCTCACTTTACCGCTCACACTTATGCATATAAATATGCTTAATGCAGAAATTAGTCATGCAAATTCTGTCCACAGTTGTAATGTGTGAGGTCCAGCTGTGGTGTATTTCACGTGAGCTGTTTGCTGAGAGTAGATTTAGATGCTAAACAAGAAAAGGGCTGATAAAAAGAACAGTAAGAGGTCTTCCTCTCATACTATGTTTAACTGCAGAAAACTTTCAGTTATTGTTTTACTTTAAGAGGAAAGATCAAGTTTGCTTCAGATATTCCATCCGAAGATTCGTTAAAGAACTTGACATCGTGGATGGCAGTACACATCATGTGGTATTGGATGAGTTTGAGGAAACATGTCTGAGCTCATATTGAGATGTGTGACTTTTGGTTGCAATTACTGTATTTAGTCAAATATGAGCACAGATCGAGACTCTTCTGAAACTCCAGAGGACAGATTTGAGATTAATGGGATAAGAAACATCTCAGAAGCAGAAGGTTTCACTAAAATCTCAAATGATCTAATTTCAACCTAGAAAAATATCTAATGTGATTTTCATTTCTTAGTGGATGTTAGGTCCACCCCAAAATGAAAAGTCATCATTGTGTCATCATTCACTTACCCTCATGTTGTCCCAAACAATCTTTCTTCTGTGGAAGATATTTTAAGAAATGTCTCAATGTTTTTTTGTCCATTCAATGGCAACCAAAACTGTTTGGTTAGCAACATTCTGCAAAATACCTTGTCTTCCACAGATATAGAAAGTCATACAGGTTTGGAACCATATTATGGTGAATTTTGGGTAACCTTTAATAGCTCAGGGGTATTGTGGGACAGGAAATGAGAGCTGAGGTTTGTAATTTGGCATGATAAGACAGTGAGATTATGACTCCAGTGGTCATAAACTGTCTAGCTACTTCCTGTTGGCTACAAAACCATTACAGACCAGATGGCTTGATTCTCATTGCAGTACACTGCATGATGGGTATCTGATTTATTTTGCAGGATACACGTTTGACTATATATTTTGCGGTTCGTGTGCATAAGAGTGTGTATTTGTGTCTAAACATAAAAGGACATTTTATGTATCGCAAAGATCTTACCGGCTCAACAAATTCAAATTTCTTCTTCTCTTGAACCTCCTGGATTTTGAAGACATATTCTAGAGAGGTGTCATAAAAGAGTTGCCTTTCCTTATCAATCTGAGCGTCAGCCTGCAAACGAACAAAGAGCGCTGTTACCCTAGAGACGGACAGACAGTTATGGCTGCCAGGCTTGTTCGCTCATTTGGACGTGTTTGGGCTTTGGTTAATGGATACATGTGAGAATTTCTGGCTCAGCTTTGTGAGAATCTGTGTAACAACAAGGTAAACAAACGCAACAGAACAGCATGAAAGAAAAGAAAAATAGGAACTAAGGCTTTTAACCGCTTATGTTTTTATTTACTCATCCCCATGTTGTTCCAAACCCATATGACTTTCTTTCTTCTGTAAAACAAAAAAGGAAAAATTCAAGCTTTCAAGTTGCAAAAAGAACACTAAGGACTATAAAAGTAGTTAATAAGTGTTCTTGTGTTATTAATAGTGTTCTTGTGTTATTAATAATTTGTTCCCAGTCATTATAATTGCACGGAAAGAGCAGAATATACATTATTTAAATTATATTTTTATGTTAAAAACAAAAAGACAAGTCATACAAGTTTGGAATGATATGAGGTAGTGAGTCTAGTGCGCAGTAGACAGAAGTCATGATGGAAAGACACTTCTAATACAGCACCGCCTCAGAACTAAGACTAAAACCTAATCCTGAGTTTACTGTAATTCTTTTGATGCCAAGTATTTCCTTCAGAAAATGCAAATCTAGCCGTATTTGTGGAATGATTCACCTCTTGGAGAGCGGATTCTTTTTTTCTGCACGACAGGTTAAGATGTTTTTCCAGTGAGGAGTAGTACTTTTCCGTCTCCTTGTCAAATTTCTTCTTCCCCTCCTATGGAAAAAAATGGTTACTGTTATTATATTAGCATATTTAAATAAGATCAAAGTCAGTTGATAAACTGTAAAACTGTAAAATTACCAGAGCTGTCAATTACCCAAAACTAATAAAACATACTGAGCAAAGGTTCACAAATAGCACAAAGCCTTTCTAAGAACGGACTTTTTAGTGTTTTTTTTGTGATTAAAGTCAGTCACACAGGTTTTACATTTACATTTATGCATTTAGCAGACGCTTTTATCCAAAGCGACTTACAGTGCATTCAGGCTATACATTTGTATTGTCAGTATGGGTTTTCTATAAGATAATCACATTAACTATGAACCTGTTACACTAAAACAACAAAGTGTGCCTGTGATCTGCGTGTCAGGCCATTAGGTGGCACTCTAATGCTTCATCACACAAACCCACTCCTGTCTCCCAATGAGACAGGCAGATACTGCTATAGAAACTATTTAGCCCGTCATTTATATATTGCAAGTAAATAAATATATTGTTAAGGAAATGACACAAACCATGCGTAAAGATGATTATATAGTTACTTAATCATACATAGTTACAAGATAAGATTAATCTCTTTCTGTTCTCAGCAGACAGAGAAGAGCAAATCACACAAAACTCTTGAAAATATACACAATCGCATTCACTGGCATTTGAATGAAGCTCTGAAATACCATCTAAAGTCTGTGGGTTAGTTATTATTAAGATTACATTCCCTGTCAGATTTGCATTGGTCTAAATGCTGACTCGATAATGGCGCAGGTAGTGCAGTATGTACCCTTTGATAGACGGACTTCAATGGAAATGCACACAAGAACTGTTCGTTCAAGCATTCGAGAAAAAACAACCAAAAATGTCAGCCAAGAGAATTAAATTACAGGAACACGACCTCACAAAGTATGGTCAATGTCATGGGTATTAAAAGTTAAGATGGTAGTTATTGTTTTGTCAATAAAGTGAGACTTCTGAAAGGCCATCAATGCGGAAATGCTTTTTTGGCAGTACAATATTATAGTTACACCATTGATCAACATGGCCCCTGTTGATCAATACACCATTGATCAACAGGGGCTAACTGTACCACGCTACCCTGCCAAACCCTGACCACTTGGCTGTGTCCAAAAACCAGAGGTGGAAAGTAACGAATTACATTTACTCGTGTTACTGTAATGAGTAGCTTTTTTGTGTACTTTTACTTTTTATAGTAATTTTTAAAATCTGTAATTTTACTTTTACTTAAGTATATTTAGTTTGAAGTATTGCACTTTGCTACATTTTAAAACATTAATTACAGAATAAAAATAAATAAATCGCTCCCTGGAAACTACAGCAGTAAATAATGGGCAGAAGAAAAAACTAGCGCTAAAATCACAAGAAAGATGCAGACGGACAAAAGACGCGCGTTATGGTGCAGAGTGACCCGGCTGAAAACCAGACCCCGTCGTGTTCTGCTGAAGTTGAACTCGAAGGAAATGAAGTGAACCCCTGGCCATATGTATGCTCTATTATGCAGTGTAAGCTGTGTTTGCCTCGGGAGACCGAACTAGCAGCTTATAACATCTCGACATCGCCCTTTGCAAGCATGTAGATGTAAGGTACTTGCACCATTGCATTGGTGGTTAAAATTAAGCTTTGACAGTTTAGCAAAAGGTTTTGCACAAATTGGTTAAAAACAAGAAGTTAATTAGGAGACTTGCGCTTTAGACACCATATTGCCTGTTTTTTGACAGCAAAAATAATTCCAAACACAGCCACCATACACAGTTTTGTGTCTCTGAGCAACATGACGGTGTTTCGTTCTTGAATGAATCAACTGTTTAAATGATTCGGTTCAATCGCATGACTCTCTTAACAGTGACTTGCTGACACCTAATGTCAGTTTAATTTCACATTTAAAGAAATTGTACCTTTTTTTTTTTTTATAATTTCAAACGAGTATTCAACATTTTATGTCTTATTTATCAAAACATTATTTCTGCATTTGTAACTGCAGGCTAAATGCATTCATGTCAGTGGTGTAAACATATACGCCACTTCAGATGAAGCTTCTGTGTTTCTTCTGCATTGCAAATATTGATTTAATTGATACTGATTTAATTTGCCTGGTAACAGCCCAAATGTGTTATTATTCTAAATAACTGATTCCTTTAATTAAAAACAACTTCTATGATGTGTCAAACTCAGTTCCTGGAGGGCCACAGCCCTAAAGAGTTTAGTTCCAACCCTGCTCCAACACACACACCATGTAGTTTTCAAATAAGCCTGAATGATTAGTTTAGCTGTATCAGATGTTTAATTAGGGTAATATCTACACTGTGCAGGGCTGTGGCCCTCCAGGCACTGAGTTTGACACCTTTGGTCTATCCCATTTTTTCCTCCCTCTCATTGTTAAAATGTAACTAAGTAATTTTTACTCTGAGTAATTCTAAATGAGCTACTTTTTACTTTTACTCTGGTAGATTTGTAGACTGGAACATTTACTTGTACTTAAGTAAAATTTCATTAATGTAATGGTACTTTTACTGAGTAGAATATTTTCGAACTCTTTCCACCTCTGCCAAATACAAAAAAATGCTGCCCTCCGCAAGTAGCATATGCACGTCCAAATCCAATGATCATGTGACATCTTGTCTACTGAGAACCCTCATCAGCTTTTTGAACGCAGCGTGAATTGATATCACCCAAAGCTCTCTCTATTTTGTTGTAGATCATTAAGAAACCACACGACTGTGGTCTTGGACTTTATAACTGACACCTATTGGTGTGGAGGCACAACTGCACAAAACTAAACTTACCTGAAAACGTTACCTGGAGCACATTTTATAGGTTAGCTTTAGATAAAAAAAGGAGAGATTGAAGAGTAATAGATGTGAATGATGAAGAGGAGGATTCAGAATTTTAAATTCAGACATCCATCTGCTTCTTCCATTCCCTGCCACAACTCACATGATAACTAACTTCACGAGAGGAGATTTCCACACGAGAATCTGAACCCTTCAAGAGGCCCTGACTCCATTCAGACTGTTTTCACACCCGAGTCGTCTTGCCTGAGGCCTTTCGCGCTGCGATGCAATACGTGGATTCTACAGTTATCGCTATATTCAAAGGTCATATGTAAATTTGAAAGTGCTCTATTTCTTTGCAGCAGCTCAAGTGCTGTTCTGAGTGGGAGCATGGGAGATGACAGAGGATTTGTTTGGACCACTGTCAAAAGAAGCAAGCTGGTTTGTTTGAGGGCAGGGTTAATGCAAGACCTAGCCGGTTTATGCATGAGCTCCATATATGTGATCCCAATAATGTTCAAGCACCTCAATACGATTTCTAGCAAAAATTATTCAAAATATGGAAGTATATTTTCTGAAGAAAATACAGAGAATTTACAGAGAAACGTGCATACTGAGCACAATGCATCAAGCGAAAAAGCTATAGTTATGGGCATCATGCAGTGAAATGAAACTGCCAGTGAAACTTGAGCTTGTGTGTATTTTCATTCTCATGGCCCCTCCATTAACCCTTGACTCCATATAACGGCTACTGATATGACGTAGCTAAACAGTGCGCTTGAACATCTCCCGGCACACAACCTCAACCTTATGACAAATAATACAGTCCTGCACCAACCACGTTTCCAAATTCCTGACAATCATACATAATTTCAAGATTGTGTCTTGAAAAAGAGAAAATCGTTACAGAGGAAACTGAAGTGTCTATATCTGACTCCTATATGGGATATGATTTAAATAATAAACAGTCAAATAAATGATAAGAACATTAGATAGTGGGCTTGACAGCCAATACATTTCCCCTCGGGTTTGTTTGCTTTATATGAGACGATGACAGAGGGATACAATATACTGGATCTTTTGGCTTGATGGCATTTTTTTGAGAGCTGAAAAAAACCCACCAATTCTCTCTCTCCAACACAAGATGCTGAGAGAAGGCTAATCAGAGAAAAATAGGAGAATTAACAAGCTTGAAATGCATTGGGATTGCCCCATTACTGTCTTAAATCAATGGATAATTAACTATAACCCACTCACTCTAGAAGTTAAAAGCTTCAAAACAAGCCAAAGAAATAAACCAGAGGCTTAATGATAACCAGCCCACACAAAATCTCTACAGAATTCATTTGTGTTTGTTTATTCCGACAATAATGGAAAATTTGATAAGAATGTATGCCATAAAAAAGACTGTAATACTAAAAAGTCTGCACTTAACTTCAGAGCTTGTTTTAAGTAGTGCAGTATCTGCATTCAGAATCTAGCTGAAAAAGTGGAAGTCTGCAAAACTGATTTGAATGCGTGAAATGTGTTACAGAGAACAATGCAAAAAGTGTAACCTGCAATTGTTGCGTCAAATATATATATTTCTGCCTGATTCAACCTATCAGTTTTAGTTTTGTTTGTATAAATTAATGTATTTAGGTTGATTTACTGTAGCTATAATAAAACTATTTTTGACTTGAATAAAACCAGTTAATTTAGCTGTCACCATTTTTAGGCTACCATTTTTTAGTGTATCAAAGGAAACTATAAATACGTCATCTTACAAATTGATAATTAGATGTATTTTAAACATTTTAATGATGTGCAGTCACATGAATGAAAAATCATAACAGCGACCTAAAAAAAGTTTATTTTTTACCCAGCAGTAGGTCATGGGGCAGCCATGTTGGAATCACATGTCAAACTCTACTAATAATTCCATAATGCAACAACAGAAATAGATAGAGCAAAAGATAGAATGACAGACAGATAGACACATGACAGACAGACGGACGGATGGACAGATAGATAGTCTTTGATCCACCAGAAAGTCCAGTGTATGAAAGGGGAAATAAATTCTGCAAACAGCAGTCTCTATTGAAGCAAAGAAACAAACCACACTGACCCGGTCTTAAGTGTCATTTTTTTAATTGAGATTTATACATGCTATACATTATTTATAAGCTTTCCATTGATGTATGATGTTTGTTAGGATCGGATAATATTTGGCTGAGATAAAACTATTTGAAAATCTGGAATCTGAGGTTGCAAAAAAAATGAATATTTAGAAATCTAAATATTTAGAAATCGCTTTTAAAGTTGTCCTAAAAGTGCTTAGCAAAGCATATTACTATTCAAAATTAAGTTTTTATATTTATGGTAGGAAATTTACTAAATATCTTAACTGAACATGATCTTTACTTAATATTCTAAGAATTTTTGGCATAAAAGAAACATTTATAATTTTGACCCATACAATGTATTTTTGGCCATTGTTTAAAATATACTCCAGTGACTTAAGACTGGCTTTGTGGTCCAGGGTCACATTTGATGACCTCCATCAACACCAAAACGCTGTTATTTTCGGCCCCAAACATATTTAAATGGAGTGTGCTTTCACATTTGGTTCAATTGCTTGGTCCGAACAAGAGTTTGATTGCTCCCCCTTCATCAAAGTGGTAGATGTTTACTCCAATGTCTAGGTAAGAACAATGCAGGAGAAGGGGACAAAAAGCATAGCGTTGCACTCCTTACTTTAATACTCTGGTTTTGAACCTTTGTTTTTGTTTGCAAAGTGTCAACATAAAACGGCACATTTCGCATATCTGCCATAAATATACTAAAACTGTTCTAAAGGAAATTGTAGTTTTCATTCATATAAGTAGCAAACTCGGTTCGTAGGTCCAAACCCAAGTTCGGAAAATAGAGTTTATCATCCAAACGAACCAAACTCTGGTTTCCATTAACCTCGAGTGTGCACCAAAATGTTAGTATAAAAGCATTCCAAACAACATAGGGGATAAATAGAACTTTGCAAATTCATATTTAATATCTCTGGAAATGTGGTGCTTCTACAGGAACAGAATCAATGCAGGGCTACTTATAAGGCGCTGAGATGCGCTACCCAGTGCGATCCTCTTCTGTTGTTCCAGCCGGGTCTCCGTTGACCATCAGGGCTTTGTTTCAGACGGTCAACAATTTACTGCCGTCCTCCTACTGGGATGACCTCACGCGACCTCTACTCACGGGGGGGGGGGGGGGGGGGGGGGGGGGGGGGGGGGGGGGGGGGGGGGGGGGGGGGGGGGGGGGGAGTTTGAATTGCAGCCAGGTTAAAGACCGCTGTGCTACGGATGGGGCTCTGCATGACAGACAGACTTCAGACCCCCCACAGAGTGACAAAAAAGCCAGGCAGACAAACATATGTGCATGAGCGCGCACACACACACATACTCACAGAAAATCCTGGCGCCTGTGGAGCCACCTGGCCAGGCGAGCTGATGGCACCGATATTGAACGATCACTGCCTCAGACGCTGACAGCTCCAAGAGGAAACAAACCAACACCCCCAGGGGTGCACTGCACAAACAGCCCAGGCTCTTACTCTTTATTCTTTTTCTCTTCTGTCTTTAGAAGACATTAGCCAACATTCAAATTTCCGAGCTTGGTGCCAAATTTAAACAACTGTGATGGAATGTCCTGCCATTGCTTTTTACACTCTGATATGAGTTCATCAAATAAATATGATATTATAAATTTACTAAGTACCAGAAGAGGAGAAAATAGAGAGGAAGGACTGAGAAAAGAATGAGCGGAAAGAACAATATGAGTGAAGGAGACAAGTATACAAGATGGGACAAGAAACTAGAGAAAATAGAGTTAAGAAAATTAGATGAGAAAAGTGAAGAGATGAGCTGAAAAAAATAAAGATACAATAAAGAGGAGAGGAGATGAGAAATTACTAGAAATTACCAGACTAGAGAAGAAAACAGACA
>QVTF01001616.1:0-23936 GCA_003573665.1 Oxygymnocypris stewartii | reverse complement strand
CGCGAACTGCCAAAATACAGACAGAACGTTACATGTCCCATTAGACCGTAATATATTGGAACATGATTACACAATAATTAAAAAGGCATATCACTCTGTCCCACGAGCAGCTCTGAGGCTCTCTGATATGAGATTCATCTTATACCGACCTACAGGCAGAAACTCAAAGCAGATAAACCTGTATTAAGAACTGTTAAAAGATGGACTAATGAAGATTTAAAAGCTTGTTTTGACCTCACTGATTGGACTGTTTTTGAAGCTGCCGCCAACAATCTTCATATATCAGTTTCTGTGAGGATGTGTGCATCCCCACCAGGACATTCTTATAATTCAATAATGATAAACCATGTTTACTGGGAAACTAAACATCAAGCCAAAGAGGATGCTTACAGAAGTGGGGATCAAATCTTGTATAACCAGGCGAGGAACAGACTAACAAGGGAGATCAGAGTGGCTAAAACGAACTACTCTGAGAAGTTGAAAACAAGAACTTTCAGCAAACGATCCGGCGTCAGGATGGACTGGTCTGAGAAACATCACCAAGTACAAGACACCTCCCACACAGTCTGTGGAGAATCAGCACCTGACTGATGATCTCAATGTGTTTTAAAAAGGCCAGACTGACACCCAGCAACCGCTCTGATCTGTACTTCACACATTCACCCCCCCCCCATTATAAAAATAATTGATATGATGTATATTTGTTTTGGTAGCCTTCTATTTATACACTGTTTGGAGGACAACATTGGGCAGTATTTGGAATTTTTTTTTTTTATATAAGATTTGGATTTTTTCCAATTAATCTAGCTATTTAATAATCAAAACAATTATTGGTTGCTGCCCAAATTCAATTATTTGGAGATTTGATGCAGAACCATTTAGAACGCCATAAACAGGTTGCATCCAAAAATATAAGCAATTCAAATCTCTTCCTCCTCCAACCATTCACAGCCTGAAAAGTCCAAAAGCAGCAGTATGCAATGGAGAATATCTAGTTAATTAAATGTTTTCAAAGGATTGTCTTAAACATAAATAACATGTTGTTTTGAAGGTCATTAAACTTAATTTTTCCACAGACCCCTGACCGCCTCACACCAGATCCAGATGGACACCCGGAGGAATTATATCAACAGATTTGGCTTCATCTTTCCCACTTGTTCTAAATTATGTCAGAATTGTCTTAGAAACCAAATAGAGCTGTCATATCACTTGGTCCCAAAACAATGGTCAATAGTTATCTTTGTTTAGAGACCCTGGCAGATTCTATTTGAGAAAAACCTGATGAAGTATTATACTGGTATTCGGACCAAATCATATCACCATCACTTGTGTGAGGAATAAACTATAAGTGAGGGAGTCAAGCAATGATGCAATCACTACAATTGTAGTAAATAAAAAATAATCATAAACATTCATAAAATTAAATAAAATATTAAATTAAAAGCATTGCCATCAATAAAATAAAATCTTTGAAATCACATTCTCTGAAGACCCCTAAAAACAGACCATCAAACATCATCACACTGAAACCTCATCTTCTCACTGTCCTTTTTAATAATGCGTGTCTGATATGATATGATGCTGATGTTACTCTGATGAGGATGTGTGTTTCATCAGTTTCCATTTTCTAACTTTATTAAAACGCTCTTCCATAAACAGACATTATTTCAGTATTTGCATCTTGGGATCGGGGCGTGTAGGACAACATATGAGGGATATGAGGGTGCGTTTGGTGAATTCAGTGCTACAACAAAAGAATGTAATCATTTAAACAAGCTTTAATAAATAACCAATATAATGTGGCTATGTATCCTTCTATAAAAGCATTATTCAAAACAGCTAAGCCATGAATCAAGTCTATAGTCTTGTTTCTGAGAGCTGAACAAGCTTACTTGTTTTAAAACTTGTATAAGCTTTATAATATAATATATGACATAATATAACATGATATAATATAATGTTATAATACAATATAATCATGTTCTACAGCTTCATCACACGCCACGTTTTTAAAGGGACGTGAAACAAGTTTTTGGAGACACTAACAAATGTGTTGCACAATATGGGAGGGACTTTTTTATGCAAATTAATTTGTGACATTCAATTTTAAAAAGTTAAATAATATAATTTATATCACTTTATATTATATAATTGCATATCACACAATCTTTTGCATAAAGTGCTCCTGAAAGGCTAGAAAAGAGCCCATCTCGTTAATATTATAATATGATATAAATTATATTATTTCACTTTTTAAAATCGAATGTCACAAATTAATTTGCATCCAGTGCTCCTGAAAGGCTAGAAAAGTGTCCATTTCATTATAATTACAGAGAAACTGTTGACATATGTCTTTGAATCTAGTAAATTATAAACTGTAACATTACATTCATGTGACGTTTACGCAATGTTGATTGCAACCCAATACAACTTTTTTATAAATAAATAAATATTTCCCAATTTTTTTAAAAAGTCCCTCTCATCTTGTGCAACACATTTGTTAGTGTCTCAAAAAACTTGTTTCACGGCCCTTTAAAAACGTGTCATGTGATGAAGCTGAAGAACATTGAGAACATTGTTATGGTCCCAGATGGCTGTGGTTCACTGGAATTACATAATGAATGATAGGATCAATCAAGAAAGGGTGCGCGCTAATGCTATCTGCTACAGCGAGAAATGGAAATTAACACATTATGTGTCTGAATGCCATTCCTGCTGCTTAAATACAAGCCATACAGTACGTAGGAGAAACCAGCCCAAGAGCACTGAAAGATAGTCCATCCTGATGGCAGGCACCAGCCGGATCGTCCCAGAATGCAAGAAAGCGAGCAAGACTTCTGAGCATTGTGTTGGTCTTGTGCTCTGTGATTAAAGGCAGATCCGTTGGCATCAAATCAAGCCTCCAGCCCAGCAGGCTGTTACTGTAGAAGCCGCAGCCGGACGGACGGACGCACGCAGGCCAACACAGATCGAGCTGGCAGGAGGCAGAGATGCAGAGAGCCAGCCTGCAGGAGAGTCTGTTAACTGTCCTGAGGAGCTGTAGGCACGTAACGCTCTGGAGGCCTGCTGAAGCTTCAAAAAAGCATTAGGGGAGAGGGTAGTTAGCAATAGAGGGGGAAATGCTGCTGTATTACTGTGCATATTTTGTCCAGTATCAGCCAGATGCACGTAAGTAGCTCAAATCTTGCATCAAGCTCTTGTTCTTAAAGGGATAGTTCAGCAAAAATGACAATTTGCAAATAATTTACACGTGATTCATAGTCTGCAGCAACCAATAGTTTTCAGTAAAACACATTTTTGTGTTTTAGACACCTTAAAATGCTTCAAAGGCAAAACATTCTATTGAACCAATGCATTTAAATGAACTGAGTGACCTACTTTACTGAACAGTTACTGTCATGCTACTAAGTTACTACAATATCATTAGGTAGCTATCCCACTGGTTCTGCTCATTGTGTTCATTTCCTCTGCCGCAGATGGAAAAGACAACAGGCTTTATGTGCTATCTGTATGGCTTACGTCTTCTTGTAGAAATCTTCATTGCCTCAGCTCTCGCTCAGGAGCTGCTGATATTTAAGATGACAGATGGAGATCATGCAATCACAGAAACACTCACATCCTAATGAGGAGGAAGTCCTCTGTCTGAGGTAATGTTTCCTGGCCAGAAGAACTATCTGTAGAGATGGTGTGCAATGGTTCTCCCCCAAACATTCAACCCAGGCTCACGTGCATGTGGCGACATTTCTGCAAAGTTATATTCTGTTGTTTCATATTTCAAAGTGAAATGTCCAGTGAGTGGTGCTAAAAGCGAATCGGTTGAATGTGAATCTAGCAACGTTTTATCAAGTTGGTTGTTGTGTCATGAAAGTTCAAAAACAAAATGTTGGCTAAAAGGATAATACTCTGTTGCATTTTAAAATAAAATACCACCTACACTGCACTTAACCAACAGTGTTATCAAAAACAAACATGACATAAAACACATTTGCTGAAGCAACCATGCCAATTTATCTTACTTCTACAAGTGTTTGACCTCTTTTATCGTGACTCGTGTTTCACCGGAGCACTTCACATCACAAGTGCAATGCTGTAACCGGGTGCGCTACCGAGCAAGTTTACTATATCAGAAAAGCCAGACACATTGAGCTGGTTACATGATGCAAAATTCAAAATGCATTGGTTTACAAATCGTGCATTGTGGATACAAGTAGATTGAGGATTATGCATAGTATTGTTGCAAGGAATTGTGGCAAGTTTTAATCCATAATCTGCCCCATTATCATAATGTGTGAAAAACGAATATAAGTTGTTGGTGTATTACGGTCACAATTGTGTTCAATTCAGTTGGAAACTGCAGTGAATTGTATGTACAGGTACGTTTTGCAAATGTAGGTAGAGACACATTTTTCCAATAAGCCTGGGTTGCCAATATCTCCTGTTAGTTTTATGCTTCCACTGGAAGCTTGGCATTAAGCATCTTCGAATTTGACCAAAAGACGGTATCTTAGCAGCAGCATAACTAAGTGTCCGACCTTTTGAAACAGATCTCGCATTGGGAGTGCATCTATGATGCACTAGGTTTTGGAACAGATCAAGCCTCTCTTGCGATCCTCTCAGCCTAGTAGAAGACATTTCAAAGATCATGTAATTGGTAAAACGAACTCTATCCCACTGCGCACGTGTGCCAGTGTGCATCCACATGGCGAGAACTGCTGTGCGGAGCGTTAGCAAGAGTTTATCCCTGATCGGGTTTTAATGTTAGAGGCTTGCATGGAAAGTGGAGGAGGTGGGGGTTAGAAACAGCTCTGTGGGAGTCTTTTGCAATTAGTAACTATTCCACACATCTGGAAACATCTGTCACAGGGGAATTATCTCTTGCTCTTCTGGGAACAGACCTTGCAGGCCAACCGCATATGTTTTCCAAATGCACGTGTGCACAGATACACACACACACAAACCACATTAATACATAACTGCTAGTCAGCCTGACATAAATTCATATTTAAGCATATTTAGCAAACATATTGTCAGAATAGTTTAGGGTTTTATAAATACAAATTTACTCAACTATTTTATTTTTTCATTTATTTGGGAGCCCAAAGCCACTAAAAATATTGCAAGTGCCAACTTTCTCTCACAGCATCGACAAATATCAACTCATTATAAGCCTGTTATTCCCAGAAGTGTGTAAAATGAAGCACGAAAGCCATGATTACTTTTTCTTTCCAGTCCTCTTGTAATCCAATTTTCAAATTATAAAAATCTGGTGCCATGATGTTTCGGATATTAGGCAGAGGCATTCAAGCCTTTTCATTAAAAGTTCATTAAAGTGTTTATTTATTTCCATTTGGCTCCAAAGAAAGGGACTCGAATCAGGAATCAATGAATTTAAAAGATTAATGATACTACAAATTAAAAGCAGTGTTGCAGTCAAATATCTTGAAAAGAGCGCCACATACGAAATATGAGGGGAAGATAAATATCCCTTCGAGCAGCATCTCTGGGGCAACATCAATCCTGCTAACTGACCAATATCCTCTAAACACGTCCAGCATGGGCTCAAACAAGTGTAAAAGGACTCACTCGCTCCTCCACAGAGTAACCTTTAACCTAAATCCCAAAACGTGGAATGTTTTGATACACAATCAAGGACAAAACTGAGTGTTGCACACGATTATGCAATCCGATCTAAAACGAGTCAACTCTTTTACATGATCCCACGCTCTCCTTTTTCCAAACCCCAAAGCCCCCACATGAGTACAGATCGGTCCTAATGAAACTCTCCCCCCCGGAACCGTGTGTGTGTGTGTGTGTGTGTGTGTGCTCTTTACTGGACCAGGATAAGGCCTATTCTCAGTATGCATGTAAATGACTGGGTCAAATTCCAGGCCCAGGGATTTGTTGGAAACACAAGGGTAAGGTCTGGCCAACACTATGTCAATAATTCAACCCCGACCACAAGGTCTCTCTCTTCCGCCTCCCAAATGCCTGTTTAAGACAGATCTCTCGTTCTGACCGCCATAATAAACAGACTGGGTGACAAGTACAAAAACACATACAAACGTGAATTAACACACATGCACAGACTCACATAAACAAACAGCGATTCGCTTATTCGCAAATACCTTGTAAGAGACAAAAAAAAAAAAATGGAATGAATTGTCTCACATTGACTTTCTATGCCAACCCCCAAAACATAAACATATTCCCACATACACATGCCGCAATACCTCATCTGAACTGCTACAATCAAACAAAAGTGGACAGGGACAAAGATGGTGGTCTGCAAAAAATGTTTCCATCTGAAGTAATGTTTCTGTTCCTAATAATATAATATAATGTAATATAATATATTACATTAAGTTATATAGTATAGATAGCACTACTACTGATCTGGGGCCAGCATTCCATTGCCCAAACTTAACCGTTGGAGAGAATCTACCAAAGACAAGCCAATCAACATCTAAGAGCAATTACTACTAAATTACTAAAAAATCCAATTGAAACAAGACACAATAAAGGAAGAAAAACAACACAGCACAAAACATAAACAACAACACACAAAAAATATACAAAATGTTGTAAAACAAATAACAATAAAACATGAAAAACACCACATGAAACAAAACGAAACAATACTTTAAACAAAACATGCATTTAACACGAAACAAAACAATACATGAAACAAAACGAAACCAGGACTAACAAGCATCTACGCATCTGGATCCGGTGTTTGTCACAAATTGAATCAAATGAAAAGGTTTAGGCCTAGTATTTAATACGACACCCGATTCAAACCTAAATTATAAAAGAGATTAATATCCCTTCATGAAGTGAAAAGCGAAGGTTTCTTGAAGGTACAGCCTGTGAAAACATACACATGTACTACTCTCAGAGCTAATGCAAGTACAACAGCACATATGGATAGAAGCAATGCATGTACACAGATGCACAGTCTTGCAGGTCAGTGTCAAGTGCAATTTCTTTCTTTGTCTAGACTAAATACATATTTATACATGTGCATGCATGCACGCTCTAACATCAGGCCCAAAGAAAGCAGACTCCTGAAACCAGAGCCAGCAAGGTGCAAGAACGTTTTCCTGGGGACACCCAAATGAATAACCAAATAAACAAACAGTAATTCAAGCTAATATGGAATAAAGCACAGAGTTCAGACCATACACCACGAATAAAGTCTTCTCAGTTACAGCAGCGAGGAAGGTAGGGAGGTCTAGCAGTTGTTAAGGATGTCTGTTCTCCCCTTGAGCCACCAGATCAATGACTATCCCCTTCGCTCTGTTTGACTTGGAGTCTGACTCTGGACTGCAGATGCTGATGAGACCAGGCTTTGAGCTGGACCCAGAACCTGCAGGAAACCACCAGGCCCTCCTCGCTGCTCAAATCATGCGTCTCATGAGGTTTTGTTGTCTTCAACTTACTGAAGTTGACAGGTTTTATTTAACTTCTTGTCATAAACACAATAAACACAAATCCATTTGGTCAGGATACTCTGCTAAAAAAGTCAAAAGTAAATTTCAGTAATGTGCTAAAGCGAAACATTGAGTGAAATAGTGACCTTTATACCTAGTGTGCTTATGCAAACCGTGAAACCTCATTTACATTTACGCATTTAGCTGACGCTTTTATCCAAAGCGGCTTACTGTGCATTCAGGCCATAAATTTTTTGTCATCTCACACGCAAAGAAAATGCATAATTACTAGGACTTTGAAATATATGTGAACAGAGACGTTCATACGGACAGGGATTCACCGCTACAATGCAACTGAACATTCATTGTCAATGAGAGTTGTGTTTTTCAGTGACAGACGCCACTGGCGCGGTGACAAAGTTTAGCTCAACATTATGCAAATGAGGTGAAATGCTGCAGTGACTGGGAAAATGACATGTTTGTTGTCTTTCTAGTAATTTTTTATAATAATAATAAAAATAATAATAAATAAATTGTAAAAATAAATAGCAAAAGTATATAAATAAATATATAAAAACCTAATACTACGCATTTGTATATATTGAACAGTACTGAATCATTAGCTATATATATTATACTGTATATACACAGCCATGGCCAAAATATTGGCACCCTTGGTAAATATAATCAACGAAGGCTGTGAAAATGAATCTGCATTGTTAATCCTTTTGATCTTTTTTTTTTTTTTTATCACAAAAATCTAACCTTTCATTGGATAATAAGAATTTAAAATAAGGGGAAATATCATTATAAATATTTTTTTTTCTCAAATACACATTGGACACAATTATTGGCACCCCTAGAAATTCTTATGAGTAAAATATCTGAAGTATATGAAGAATATTCCCATTCATATTCACAATTTTGAGCACTCCAGGGTGATTATGAACGTGACATTATCCAGCTGTAATGCCAAACCAGCAGAGGGAGCCCTCACCCGAGTACTGACTGTGCTCCACTCCCTCTACTTCTACACTCATTTCCTGTTTGTAGCATATATAAGCATGCTAGCCGTTTGGGCCTGTGCAAAGTATTGCCAGTTTACCTGCCTTACCGAGCGTTATTTCCTGATCTTCTCTGCCTGGCTACTGTGTATGATTCTGCCTAGCTCTCTGTTTATTGATTACCTGGATTATCCCCTTTGTTTTGGTTACCTGATCGGACTGATATTTTTGCTTAGACCTATTGCCTGCCTACTCACTCTTGCCTTTGGATATCCCCTTCGAAAAATTATCCTAGCTCATCCAAAAACAATCTGCAGCATATTCAGTTGTCAGACACAACTGGAACTTCAAATGGGACTGGCTTCTATGGTCAGATGAAACAAAAAAAAATAGCTTTTTAGCAGCAAACACTCAAGATGGGTTTGTAAACACAGGGATAAAAAGTACCCCATGTGTACAATGAAATACACTACTGTATTTATATATATAATATAATATATATTTTCAAAAAATATTTGATGTTGTGGGTCTATATTTCTGCTGAAGGTCCTGGATATCTTGTTTAGACACATGGTATCATGGATATCAAATACCAACAGATACAAAATAAATAAGTGACTGACTGTGTTTGGCTCTTCCAATCATACAATAATCCAAACACAAACCTCATATAAAACACAAAAATGCTATGTGCATTTAATGGTTAAAATGCCCAAAATATATGAAGAGTTCAGATTCAAGTTTCTTATATGTATATATATATATATATATACACACACAGGTGCATCTCAATAAATTCGAATGTCGTGGAAAAGTTCATTTATTTCAGTAATTCAACTCAAATTGTGAAACTCGTGTATTAAATAAATTCAATGCACACAGACTGAAGTAGTTTAAGTCTTTAGTTATTTTAATTGTGACTCACATTTAACAAAAACCCACCAATTCACCAACCTCTCAACAAATTACAATACATCATAAGACCAATTCAATGTTTTTTAGTGAATTGTTGTCCTTCTGGAAAGTATGTTCATTTACTGTATATGTACTCAATACTTGGTAGGGGCTTCTTTTGCTTTAATTACTGGCTCAATTCGGCGTGGCATGGAGGTGATCAGTTTGTGGCACTGCTGAGGTGGTGTGGAAGCCCAGGTTTCTTTGACAGTGGCCTTCAGCTCATCTGTATTGTTTGGTCTCTTGTTTCTCATTTTCCTCTTGACAATACCTCATAGATTCTCTATGTTCAGGTCTGGTGAGTTTGCTGGCCAGTCAAGCACACCACACCATGGTCATTTAACCAACTTTTGGTGCTTTTGGCAGTGTGTGCAGGAGCCAAATCCTGCTGGAAAATTATATCAGCATCTTTAAAAAGCTGGTCAGATGTGAAATCAGCATCTTTAAAAAGCTGGTCAGCAGAAGGAAGCGTGAAGTGCTTCAAGATTTCTTGGTAAACGAGTGCAGTGACGTTGGTTTTCAAAAAGCACAATGGACCAACACCAGCAGATGACATTGCACCCAAATCATCACAGACTGTGTAAACTTAACACTGGACTTCAAGCAACTTGTGCTCTGAGCTTCTCCACCCTTCCTCCAGACTCTAGGACCTTGGTTTCCAAATGAAATACAAAACTTGCTCTCATCTGAAAAGAGGACTTTGGACCACTGGTCAACAGTCCAGTTCTTCTTCTTAGTCCAGGTAAGACGCCTCTGACGACAACTGTAGCCAAATTCCTCGACACGTCTGTGTGTGGTGCTCTTGATGCCTTGACCCCAGCCTCAGTCCATTCCTTGTGAAGTTCACCCAAATTCATGAATTGATTTTCTTGACAATCCTCATAAGTCTGCGGTTCTCTCGGTTGGTTGTGCATCTTTTTCCTTCCACTCAACTTTGTGTTAACATGCTTGGATACAGCACTCTGTGAACAGCTTCTTTGGTAATGAATGTTTGTGTCTTACCCTCCTTGTGAAGGGTGTCAATGATGGTCTTCTGGACAACTGTCAGATCAGCAGTCTTCCTCATGATTGTGTAGCCTAGTGAACCAAACTGAGACCATTTTGAAGACTCAGGAACCTTTGCAGGTGTTTTGAGTTGATTAGCTGATTGGCATGTCACCATATTATAATTTGTTGAGAGTGAATTGGTGGGTTTTTGTTAAATGTGAGCCAAAATCATCACAATTAAAAGAACCAAAGACTACTTCAGTCTGTGTGCATTTAATTTATTTAATACACGAGTTTCACAATTTGAGTTGAATTACTGAAATAAACTTTTCCACGACATTCAAATTTATTGAGATGCACCTGTATGTATATATATTAGCGGTGGGCCGTTATCGGCGTTAACGTGCTGCGTTAACGCGAGACTCTTATCGGCGATAAAAAAATATCGCCGTTAATCTATTCTCAAAGTTGGGTTGGGAGCTGGGTCTATACTACGCAAGCTATGATGACTTTCACCCTGATATTTTAGCGCGGATGTATACCTAGCCGAATTGCACTGTAGGGGGCGAAAACGAGTCTTCGAACTAGAGGCTCGCAGTCCGTGATGGACAGATTGTTAACGGCTGGTCTATGTGGTAATACAATCGGGCAGGACATCCAAACGCTCATCTATCATTCATCAACCTCAAATATGGCTTTTCATCTGAAAGATGTATGTAGTAGCAACTTTACATGGCCGCTCAATATGATGTTAACCTAGAGAAATGAGCGCTATTGAAGTGTTTGTGTGGAAGCGCGTTTGCTGCAGGACAGGCTCCGGTGCTCTCACTTGCTCTTAAAATCTCCGTCATTCTTGGTCATACAGATAAAAGTAGCCTAATACATCTTTCGAATCTGTGAAGACTACGTTTATTTGTGTGCACTCAGAATAACAACGAAACGTTGCGCTTTTAAGCAAACAGGATGCGCTTTAGGTCTCATGTGAACTTGAGCTAGAAACTCCGTCTTTGAAAAATATATCTATAGAGAGTGAAATGTCTAAAAAATAAAAATAGAAGTCGTGTGTGTTAGCATGGATGATTTACATGAAATTTAATCTGTGCAACACTGTGCATAAGATGGCTTTCAGTTCAATATAATAACAAAAAACGACATTTTGGGTTTTTATTCAACTAATAAGGTGGGCACGCTGTGATCTGTACTATATTTTTACTGTAATTGACAGTTATAAAAACAAAAACAAAAAAACAACAACACGGGAGTGGGAGGGAATGGGAGTCATTCTTCCGGGAGTGGAACGGGATTTTCCTCCAGTTTTTTCGTGGGATTGGGACGGGAAGAGATTAAAGTTTGTGATGCATTTTGGAAACAGGAGATGAGCCCCTGGTCTAATGCGCCACCTGGCTTGAGAAACCCGTTCTCAAAGACGTACTTTTAGTCATTATTTGGGTAGCACACATATTCTGAATGCCTTCGGCAGAATTCAAATGAGCCATTTTAATCTAGATTAATCTAGATTAAAAAAATTAATCTATGCCCACCTCTAATATATATATATATATATATATATATATATACACATATTTATATTAAGAATTCATTTTTTTTTTATATAATAATAAATAAAATAGGGACTGACAAAACCTTTTATCTGGAGCTGGATAAAAATGCTAATTTAAAAGAAAAAAAAACTCAGAAAAGAAAAAACGATTGCAGACAGAGGTTTTTACATTAAAAGTCTTCATTTATTTGCTAAAATATGTATCATTATTGTTATCAAATATTACAAATTTTGTACCAAATTTTTTATATATATATTTATATTTCAACCGCAGTCAGAATGAAAAAACTAGTTTCATCATGAGTAGGAGATAACGTTTCACTACGGTCAAGATCACAGTAAGGCCACACTTTCTCTCCGTCTCCCTAATATTCTCCAGAGCGCTCTCGACTCGTGCGTCGCAAAGTTTCATTGGCAGGATCTGTGTAATACATCTGAGTTTCTAGCCAGTGTGTGTCTCTTTAAACAGACAGCCAGACGGAGAGAGAAAAAGTGAGAAGTATACGTTAGAAAGGAAGAGAACGCTGTGTAGGAGGAAAAAATGAGGCCAAAATCCTACTTATAGCAAGACTCATTATCATCCAACAAGCAGTGAGATCTTTCCCTGTCTGCAGGCCTCTTCTCTTTGTTATGGAGCACATCTCCTGCCAGGCCACTTTGTTTATTGTCAGCATTCGTGCCCATTTGGACAATAAAGGTTAGTCTTTTAAAACACCCAATTCTTTCCAAATCACACTTCACCAGCTATCCATCTAACACTTACAGCTTTCCATCCCATCCCATCTTTCCATTTCCTCTCACATTTCTGCTGTTGTCATATCTCCAGGACGCCGCTCACGCAAAAGCTGGATTTCAGCATGTCAGATATATGATGCTCCGCAGAAGATCTCTCCAGGCGTCGAGGAGCTCCCGCCGCTCCTTCCCGCTGAGATCTGATTCACCAGGAATTGAAACATCTTGCATTAATAATCGTAATCGAGTGGCTCTCATTAGGAACGTCCCATCCTGAACCCTTTCAAACTAAAAGCATTCGTGTCTAACCACTTCTTTCCCTTTCTCTTACATTACCTCTTCATTCACACTTTCTATCAGGTGGCTTTAAGTACTGCATGCTTAATCATTTGCTACAATGTACTTATTTTAATAATCTGTAGTTACACTGTAAAATTTAACCAATAACTAGGGCCTAAAAAATTTGATACATTTAGAAGATTTACTGAATACATATTTCTTATTCCATGTGCATTATTTCATTAAACAAATCTAAACTTCTGATCTAATGGCAATGATTATTATTATTTGGGTTCAAGTGCGTAGCGCAGAAACCTTATTGTAATTGTTAGAATAGTCACGGATCAGCGATCTCCACATGAAACTGATTGTGCAGACCAAACCGTAAAGCGTAGAGACTTGATATTTGGAGGGATGGTAGTACTCACACCGCCTACAACATAACCAAGACTCGCCCCAATCGGCCTGACGGGGGCGCTACAGCGATCAAACGTACGAAATTACTCATTATTCCTAAACCGTCAGTCGCAGGCTCAACTGTCTTATGTCGTTGGAACCCTTGGCCCACACCAGAAAAAAAACGAATAATAAAACAAATCAAAAAAATAAATGTTACTATAATAGCATGTATTATTATTATTATCATCATACAATTTAAAAAATTGTCATCCAAGTGGATGCTGCACATTGGTGGAGGTTGAGGAGAGACCCCCCCACATGATTGTAAAGGGCTTTGGGTGTACAGCAATACACAATAAAAGCGCTATATAAATGCATCATTCATTCATTCATTCATCAAATTAAAAAAAAATTACAAATCAAAAAAATATCACTATAATACTACTAATGTTAAAGTATATACAACAACAACAAAATAATAATCATAATAATATTAGTATTATTATTCAAATAAAAAACAATAAAGAAATATTCTTGTAATACTGTTGATTATTATTAGTGTTGTTATTGTTCTATAAATAGCAAGAGACAACAGTACAATTAGAAAACTAATATTTATACTAGGGCCCTATGATTTCCACGCTGCAGGAATCCAGTCATAAAAACGGAATGTTCAGTTTAACGCGGAATGTCACGGAATGTGTCAACGTTTGGATTAATTAATCACAAGTAGGTCATTACTCTTAAATCAAATCGCGATATGGACTAGTAATTGTGAATATTACGCCGCAAAAGTCGATTTAAATACGAATCCTGCGCGTTTCTGTGTGAATGGAGCAGAAGCATGGTTTTGTTTACTAATATTTCACACACAGCGTGTCTGCCGTCTCAATGAGGACATAAATATATGAACAATATCTCCAGAACTGATCTGAGAGTCACTTCACCAGCATTTGAGTAAAACTAGTGTCATATCATATACACACAGAACTTTAAAAGGATTCACGGCAACCCGTCAAAATAAAAGTTCGGTTTAATTTATTAAAGACATTGTGCCAGAAATAGGCTATTTTACTATTATTTAGTAGAATGTACTACTACTACTTACTACTACTGTTGAAAAATAAATAAATAAAACTAAATATTTTAATCCCTTTTGTTTGCCAAAAATTGTAATGTTTAATTTTCATTCATTCAAATATAAATTAAATCAATGTGTTATGCCTTCATCTGATAACCAGTAAAATGTATACACACAACACAAAATATCTGAAAAAAAAACATTTCATAAGGCTACTGTAAGAATAAATATTTGTTCTGTATGCATTCAAATAATTAAACATGCTAAAACACAGAATTTGGTTATAATAAAACATAAGCTGAGAAAAAAATAAAACATTTAATACGGTCCTAAACATGTAATTTTTGTTACACTTTTAATAAGTTAATGTTAAATTGTATAAGTTTCGTGATTTTCATTAATTAAACATGCTTTTTGATTACTACAATTTTATTTGATCATTAAAAAGGAGTCCAGAAAAATTAAAAAGAGAAAAAAACGGAATCCATAAAAATTTAAACGGAAAAAACTGAATTTAGAAAAAAATAAAACTGAATTTGGGAAAATATTAAACTGATTTCATAGGGCCCTAATAGACTAATACAATGCTGCTCAAAAGTTTGGGATCAGTAAGATTCTTTTATGTTTTTTAAAGAAGTTTATTCTCATCAAGGCTGTATCTATTTGATCACAAAAACAGAAAAAAACTTTTGTTTTGTGAAATATTATTGCAATTTAAAATACAATATTTTTATATTTTAATATACTTTAAAATGTAATGTATTTATGTGATCAAATCTGTATTTTCAGCATCATTGCTCCAGTCTTCAGCGTCACATGATCTTCAGAAATCATAATAATATGCTGATTTATAATCAGTGTTGGAAACTGTTGTACTGCTTCATATTTTTTGGGGGGGACCTGTGATATTTATTTAGGATTATTTGATTAATAAAAAGTTAAAAAGAACAGCATTTATTAAAAAAATAAATATTGTGTTAGAATATACAATGCTATTCAAAAGTTTGGGCTCAGTAATTTTTTATTTCTTTTTTTTGTTAATAATAATAATAATTATTATCTATCTGCTGCTCAACCAACCAATTTGCTGCTAATTTATAATCTGTTGCACCTCACATTATTACTATGTATAGACTACATTATGTATAGATACTGTACATAATGTAGATGTGGCCATACGGTGTATAATGTGTCGTTGATAATTATGTCTTTATAGTACACTAAGTGTACTGAGTATATGTATGTGTATTTTGCACATTGTCTTCTGTACAGTCTGTAAATATGTACTGTCCATATGTGAATTGCTGTTGTTTTTATTGCACTGTCTGTCCATATGTAAATTGTTTGTTGTTTTTTTGCACTGTCTGTCCATATGTAAATTGTCTGTTGTTTTTTTTGCACTGTCTGTCCATATGTAAATTGTCTGTTGTTTTTTTTGCACTGTCTGTCCATATGTAAATTGCTGTTGTTGTTTTTTTGCACTGTCTGTCCATATGTGAATTGCTGTTGTTGTTTTTTTGCACTGTCTGTCCATATGTAAATTGTCTGTTGTTTTTTTGCACTGTCTGTCCATATGTAAATTGTTTGTTGTTTTTTTGCACTGTCTGTCCATATGTAAATTGTTTGTTGTTTTTTTGCACTGTCTGTCCATATGTAAATTGTCTGTTGTTTTTTTGCACTGTCTGTCCATATGTAAATTGTCTGTTGTTTTTTTGCACTGTCTGTCCATATGTAAATTGTTTGTTGTTTTTTTGCACTGTCTGTCCATATGTGAATTGCTGTTGTTGTTTTTTTGCACTGTCTGTCCATATGTAAATTGTTTGTTGTTTTTTTGCACTGTCTGTCCATATGTGAATTGCTGTTGTTGTTTTTTTGCACTGTCTGTCCATATGTAAATTGTCTGTTGTTTTTTTGCACTGTCTGTCCATATGTAAATTGTTTGTTGTTTTTTTGCACTGTCTGTCCATATGTGAATTGCTGTTGTTGTTTTTTTGCACTGTCTGTCCATATGTAAATTGTCTGTTGTTTTTTTGCACTGTCTGTCCATATGTAAATTGTCTGTTGTTTTTTTGCACTGTCTGTCCATATGTAAATTGTCTGTTGTTTTTTTGCACTGTCTGTCCATATGTAAATTGTCTGTTGTTTTTTTGCACTGTCTGGAGCACGCTCATAAGAATTTCACTCACCAAGGCACTTGTGCTGTGGTGATGTGACAATAAAAGTGATTTGATTTGATTTGATTTGATTTTATTCAGGAGGGATGAGTTAAATTAATAAAAAGCCATTGTAAAGACTTATATTGTTAGAAAATATTTGTATTCTGAACAAATATTGTTATTTTTAACTTTGTATTCATCAAAGAACCAAAGAAAAAAGTATCACGTTCCAGAAAAAAATATGAAGCAGCACAACAGCTTCAATATTCATAATAAATCAGCATATTATTATGATTTCTGAAGATCATGTGACACTGGAGTAATGATGTTGAAAATTCAGCTTTGATCACAGAAATACATTACATTTTAAAGTATTTAAATAGTAAATCAATATTAGAAATTGCAATAAGATTTCACAATATTACTCTTTTTTTCTGTATGCTTGATCGAATAAATACAGCCTTGAAGAGACTCCCTTAAAAAACATTAAAATCGTACTCGTCCCAACTTTGGAGCGGCAGTGTATATTTATGTTATGTTGCAAACGTCAAACCACAGAGCTGTTCTTTTGGTGGAAAACCACAGGAAAACAGGTTTATAAACCCTTCTCATTACACACTTGTGAAGAGTTACAGTACACTGTAATCTTTAACCTTTAACCCTAACCCTACCATTACTCCTAAACCTAACCATACCTCAGACTCATTAGAATTTTCTAGAACAACATCGTAAACCCATAGACTTGCAGTTACTGAATGTTAGTAAACAGTAGTTACAGTCACCTAATATAAAGCGTGACCTAATCTTCGGTCTGTCCTCCCTGTTTTCCTAGTCTGACTGATGCACTACTTAGTGCATGTAGTAATAGTCATATCTCATAATGAACATGCTGTCCTTTACTCTGCACTAAATTTAGCCTTTTTCCTCTAGTAAAAATGGACACGGTACAGTAGGAGACTAAAGCGCTCGCTGAAACCCGCGTCACTGCTGACGAGGTGCGAGGGTGTGCCGCTGTTCCTGTGCACAAGCATCTCGCTCCTGGAGACACACGAAAACAGAAATAAAACCCGATGGAACATTTCTTTCCACTGGCTTGTAGGAGGGTGAGGACATGGAGTAGCAGGTGACTATCGCTTCTGGAGCGCCAGAGAAACTGTTCCATGACTCACAATTAGATATAAAAGCTCTAAAATATCCATTTCCAAAATTTCATTTACGATTATTCTCGTAAATAATAAAATCGAGCACGGGCAAAGTGCACTCGCAGTAACGCGAGCTAAAAACCTGCCATGTGTCAATGGTGACAAGTACATGGTAAACGTCAAACAAACACAAAAACACTGAAGCAAAGCAGTGAATCACATCACTGTCGTCCGAATGAAATATTGAAAGCTTGCGCCAGTCAGTCTGCCTGGCTGTATCCCTGGAAGTACAATTATAGGAACGCATCGAGGATTGAGTGGGTGACTAACGGGCCGCTAACAGACGGAAGGGGGAATAAGAGGCGGAACGGAGGAAAAAAGGCTAGAAAATCCTCAGTCCAGTGCATTGGCACGACTCGGAGGAGCGGAGGGAAGGGCCGAGGCGAGCAGGTTAGTCATTACAGCTGCCGTGTGAAAGAGCAGGAGAGAGAGAGAGAGAAATAGATGACTGTGACTCAGCAGAAACCTGCAGCTGGGTCACTCCGTGTCAAACTCAACCAGAGGTCCACAGCTCACATTATGAATTCTGCTAATAGTTTTTTATTTGTGAAGAAAGACAGGCTTGTATAGTGATGAAAGCCAGAATATTAAATGTCATGGATGAATATTGACTGAGTAATCCACTATTTTGTAGAGGGGGGTCGAAATGGCAATTTTTACCCGAGATTCAGAGCCAAACTAGAAGGGGGTAAAAATGACTTCAGAAAGATGGCAGCATCATAATGTTATTTTTACACAGAGATTCATTTAATTTAAATTGTAGTTAAATTACGTCTGAATTTATTATGTCTGTATAGGTATTTTATTAAGTTTTAGTTTTATTTAATTTGAATTATTTTAATACTTCTGCAAACTAAATTGAAATCATACATATATTTTATAAATGTGTATGTTTATGTATATATGTGTGTGTGTGTGTCTGTGTGTGTGTGTGTGTGTGTGTGTGTGTGTTTATGTATATGTGTGTGTGTGTGTGTGTGTGTGTGTGTGTGTGTTTATGTATGTGTGTGTGTGTGTGTGTCTGTGTGTGTGTGTGTGTGTGTGTGTGTGTGTGTTTATGTATATATGTGTGTGTGTGTGTGTGTGTGTGTGTGTTTATGTATGTGTGTGTGTGTGTGTGTGTGTGTTTATGTGTTTGTGTGTGTGTCTATGTATATATGTGTGTGTGTGTGTGTGTGTGTGTGTGTGTGTGTGTGTGTGTGTGTGTTTGTGTGTGTGTGTGTGTGTGTTTATGTATATATGTGTGTGTGTGTGTGGGGGGGGGGGGGTTGTACATACACATGTAGTTGTTTTTTGGTGTTTGTCTTAGCGTTGTGTTAAAATCATTATTATACTCTTATATCATTTGTTCTTTAATATTTAGAATTTATTTTAGCTTATTTTTTTTTTGTTTTTCATTTAAATGTTAAGTTTTGAAATTGGGGTCGACCGATATGTGTTTTTCAGGGCCGATACCGATACCGATTATTACAGATCAAGTAGACCGATAACCGATATTTTGAACCGATATACGTGTCTGGTGTAAAAATGAAAATTAATGCCAAAATTAATAATAACAAGAGCTCTGAAAAAAAACGTTCTTTAAATGCTTTTAAACATGTCTTTAATTCTGAAAACTGTTAATAACAACAACATTAAATAAACAGTAATATTAATAATAACATAAGTGCAGCGATCACCCAGAAGCATCCTGTAAACATTTTGTAAAACTTAAAGTAAACGTATTTAGTGTATTGTGTGATTATTCTCAACAAAAGTTGTAATAATTGTTGTAGTTGTATTACGTATACAGTAATATATTCGGCTAAACCGAGCTTATATTTTGACAGGTTGCGATGAGGACATTTTAAGTTTCTGTAGCCTATGTATATATGATATGACGATCGTTTTACTCAAATGAAACGGTCAAATGCTCATCAAGTGACTCTCGGAGCAGTTCTGGGGATGTTGTTCATGTATTTATGTCCTCATTTAGTGAGACGGCAGATGCTGAAAACACCGCGAGCAGCACGCGCTTCAGTATGTATGTGTGCAGTAAATGAAACCGCACGTCTGTGTCATTCATTAACAGAGATGCAGAACATGCAGGATTCATATTTAAATAGTGTTTTTGCAGCTTAATATTTATAGATACTAGTCCATAGCGCGAGTCGATTTAAGTGTACTGACCTACTTTTGATTAATTCATCCAAACTTCGACACATTCCGCGTTATACGGTAAATTCCATTATATGACTGCATTCCGCGATTCCGCCCGCATTTCCCGCATCGCGGACATCATAGTGGATTGTGATTTATTGCAACGTCTGCTGCTGCCTTACCTTTGAGAGACAACTGATGCGTGATCACTGAGGCAGCTCCAGTTAGCAAGTGCTCTCGGTGTGAGACTGCCTTCAGTTTTCCGCGTTGATTGGTCGGACTCGTGACTCTCTGCATATCAGATGAGCGGTGGGCGGAGATTGCTCTCGTGACTCTCTGCATATCAGATGAGCGGTGGGCGGAGCTTGCTCTCGTGACTCTGCATATCAGATGAGCGGTGGGCGGAGATTGCTCTACACAGAGTGTTGAGCTCAGACAGGCTGCATCGAGCCAAATAGTGCATTTAAACATTAAATAGTTTCACCTGTATTATTTATTCACTAATACATAATGTGACCTGTAAATAGTATGTTTGTTTGCATTAAAAAAAATTAATAAAAAAAATATATATATATATATATTATCGGCAAATCTGTTTTGAAAATGGCCGATATCGATAATCGCAAAAATGCTTAATATCGGTCGACCCCTATTTTGAAATGTTGTTGTATGCATGTCATTTTTATGTATATATGAATTTATTTATAATGTTTTATCTTTTAGTTTTGGATCTGTTTTTAGTTGTTTTAATACTACAATTGTTTACTTCTGTTGTCCTCCTTTGTAAGTCACTTTTGATAAAAGTGTCTGCTAAATGACTTAATAATAAATAATGTACTCCTTGTAGGGCATAAATGTTAAATGAAACTTTAAACTGATAAATGTCCTGTTGTTCCTCTGAAACTGAACCTTGGCGATGCACAATCTAGAAGAGCGGGAAGCTCATGCCAGAGTCAGTCAACAAAACAGTGGGGAAAAAGCCCATACACATGCAAATACACATACAAAACCACTCCAGACTCATTGAGCATCGTCATCAATTGATATTGGACCCTTTGAGACGGCGTGTAGAGTTCCAGTATGGAGCAGAGCCCTGCTGCTAATGAAACGCACGGATCATTCAGCCGTGGATCCTGCTGCACTCAGTGGCTGCTAAAAGACGTCCATACTTAGTCTGCAGTCTGTACTTCCCCTCGTCCAGAGCGGGATACATGAACGGAGGGGGCTGGCATCCTGATGAAAATACTACTTTTCTTGGAGTACCTTCAAAAACGGCACTGCTTTTCCCTCCGAAGGTTTTCTAGAACTCCCAGCTGTTTTCTTTGCGTGCCGTTTTTGCCAAAGAGTTAATCATAGTAATCACAGTACTATTAGTTGACGTCAATACGAATAACATCTAAAGATGATTGGTGTAAATCTCTACTATAATGCCCCTGGTACGGAGCGATTGGATGCAGTTTGTGTTCCTTTCTTTAATAATCCAGTGGAACAAGTTTATAAAAGACAAAAGTCAAAGGCTTCTGATTCATTTTTCCCCACATGTAAAAGTCAAGAGAGATTTGTCATACGTGTGTGTCGAGATGAGTCTTGACAAGGTAGGGCAGTTACGGCTGTGGTGATTTGTTGGGGTATTTGAATAAGAAATTACTTTGACAAGTCATGGAAGAGAATACAACGCAGGAGACAACGCAGCTTTTCCACCTTCACCTTTCAAAGTACGTCTTGAGCTTTTATATGACAATAACGATTAGGTTATTCATACAGTATAATAATATCTCAAGCAACTGACATGACTTTCACGAGAGGCATTGTAGCTTGTAAGACTTGGTTCTCTAAAAAACATTCAAAAGTACAGTCAAACGGTTATTATAAACCTGACAATGTGATCAGGACCCCAACACAAACCAGACAGCTCTCTATTAGCTGTGTGCGATAATGACAAAAATGATATCTTGATATTTTAACGATAATAAAACTATATTTTGCAGAGCGTGTTATTTTGGCAAGTTTAGGACTGCTGACTCACAAAACTTTTGATGTTCTTCATATTCTGTGCAGTGGTTAGTTTGCGGGAGTTACAGAAATGAACTTTTAACCAATAATATTTAATAGATTTTATGGGCATCTTTACCTTTTTAATGCCAAATGTTTTCTAACCTAATTAAATGTATGCATCATCATTTGTATCAAATTCTTAAATGCAATCAATACATTTCAATACTGTAGTAAGACACTATAGGGCTGTTACCAATCAAATTAAATCAGTGTCAACTAAATGTGTGCTTGCAATGCAGAGGTGGCACAGAATCTGCATCTGGAGAGGCATTTAGATGCATTTACACAGACGGTTTAATGCAGGACATGAATGTAGTTAACCTGCATAAGGGTCATTCTGTATCAAATCAAACACATTTCAAAAACTTTCCCGGCTCAAATATTTGATTTAGTTATTTTTTTCTGATGAAAGACAGGCTTGTATAGTGATGAAAGCCAAAATATTAAATATCAATATTGGAGGGGGGACAAAATTGCAATTTTCACCTGAGATTCAGAGCCACATTAAAAGGGGGTAAAAATGACTTCAGAAAGACGGCAGCATCATAATGTTATTTTTACACAGATTGGTAGATCTGTTAGTTAAATCTATTGAGGTCAGTGACAAGAGTGTCTATGATAAACATCTTTCCAAATGTGGATGTTACAATAAAACTTATCTTAAATCATACAAATCTAGTTTAAAGCTTGTTAAACATTGTTTTGGAGAAAAATATGTTTATATTGAATTACAAAAAATGTGATGTGATGATTTCTTTAACATGGTTTTTCAAAGTAAAAGGCATAGAAGGCTCTGAAAATGTCTGCATCGTTTATCCTTTTGATCTTTTATTCAAATAATTAAGGATATAACCTATGATTTAAGTAAAAATGGAAAGTGTTGGGGGAAATCACATTATGAAGTAAGTGCTTTTGTATATTTAATGCATGCAATTGTATTTATATATAAAATACATAAAATTTAAATATTACTCACAATATTATCCATTATTATTAATTCATTAAAACGTGTTTTAAAGAATCGCAACCGCACCATTTTTCTCATCAAAAGTCAAATGTTCTGATTATTTTTGAAGACTTCTTGACCCTGACACGCAGTCATGAGGGTCTCCGGGGGGTCCTTCTCTACGACATCATTCCCTGGTTTATAGGTTTTTTGTGGTCGCACTTTGCGAACCACAAGAAATAATAAAAGAATATGCCAAGGAATACTAAAATATTGTGCCAAACTAGTTTTTGGTCCATGGGGTTGTATATTAGAATTTCCACGTTTTAATAATGGAGCATTAATTATTCGAAACCTGATCGACTCTCTCTGTCTGACATTGTTCTGCTTTCTCTTTGCACATAAAATATTAATCACTACACAAAACATGTAGCCAAAAGACCACTTCAGAATGACAAATAATAATATGCTCTAGGAGAATTGGTCAGCACATAAACACTAACAGAAGACAAGTGCGTTCATCTACCGGGCTCCGTTTATTACGTCCATCCACATTCATAAAGAAGCTTTCTCCTACCAAACGAGTGTGTATGGTATGTGAGTATTTCTGTGCCAACATCACAGCAGAAGAAACCCATTACAAGTGACTCAAAAGACAACAACATCACCACTGACAGAACCCATGAGGCCTGACACCATTATATGGACTCCAATGACGCCTTCTAACAGATCGCACAATGAAGAGGTCCTTGTGCTCGTCTTTGAACGGCTCCGTCTTAAATCCCAGCCGCAGCTGGTAATGAAGCGCTGTGGCACCCCGTCGCCAATTAAGACCCAAAACAAACGACAGAATCTGCCTTTTACGAGCTGTGATTTGCGTCCTGACCTTTTTCCAGCTTTGCCATCCTTAATCACAACAACAACTTTAAACAGACGGAACTAAATCTTTCATGTGCCGTTTTACTGCTTTTTTTACAGTGATGGAGAGGAAAATCCCATAATGCGGGTTCT